>JAZAVI010000545.1:0-80737 GCA_036326025.1 Chrosomus eos
AAAAAACTGCCAAACCTTTCTAAGGTTAAAAATTTAATTGATGTTCAACAAATAAAAAACAGATATAATACAGCTGAGGAAACGATAAAGGTTGGGATGTTGAATATTCGATCCCTTAATTCAAAAGTGCTCATAGTTAATGATATGATTTCAGATTATAACCTAGATGTGCTGTGTTTGACAGAAACCTGGCTAAAACCAAACTATTACATTACTTTAAATGAGTCCACCCCGCAAGATTACTGTTATAAACATGAGCCTCGTCCGAAAGGCAAAGGGGGAGGTGTTGCTGTAATTTATAGTAAAATTTTCAAAACCACTGTAGGGTATCTGGGTGAACCATTACATCCAGCAGCCTTGAAAGGCCTGGAGCCTGAACTCCAAATTAACACACACACACACACACACACACACACACACACACACACACACACACACACACACACACACACACACACACACACACACACATATTCCACCACACACACATCCCCCAGCGTGGTGTCCGCTTACAAGACACTAAGACTGGAATGTGGAATGTGCCACAGGAAGTGAATTCTAAAGAGGAAAGAAACTCCTCTTTGTTTAAAGACATTTAAACAAATATATTCAATGTGTTCTATGTGTGTTTTGTTTGTCATTGTTACAGTGGAATAACAATGACTTTATCATTATGAATTTTTACATTTAACTGCCTAGTCTCAAGATTTAACTAAGAGGGAGAAATGAATTCTGCATTCATTTATATATATATTCTTCTATTATATTTCCCCTTTAGAAGTGTACGAACAATGTATCTAATCTCATCTTACGATTTGTCTTTTATGTGTTTGGTCTGTTTCTCGAAAACTGGGATAATGTTTCAAACCTCGCCAACTAATGTTTAACCAAATCCATTTGTGGCAAGTTTGGAGTCTCTGAGCTCCAATCTTCGCTCCCCAGTTAGCCATTGATATCACATCTTGCTAAAACTTTGTTACACATATGACTATAATAATTATGAAGATTCTGCTTTTAAACACCCGATGAAATTACAGTAGGTTACCAACCAGAATAATACTTTCAACGCCGCCGCTTTGCCACGGCGGTGAAATTCGGGGTGTATTTGCTACCTTTAACCGCTAAGAGGCGCTACAATCACAGACTTTGAAAAGTGTCCGTTTATTCTCTCTATTGCGTAATCTGCCGCTGCGTCGCGGCTCATTCAGAGCGATTGAAAGCTGGTAGCAGATGAATTTAAGTGAAATGTAGTTAAAATAATTCATCACAATACTTATATTAAATTGAATAAATAATGAAAACATTTCCATATAAAACATTGCAATAGAAACATATTAGACTACATCAAGGCTTTGCAAGAGTATCAGACGTTGATGTAACAGCATTCAGGTGGTGGCTCTGTGGTTAACGCAACGACATGGAGATCCAAGATACCCGAGATTGAATCTCAATATAACATTATGTTGGCCGACAGTTTATTTATTTGCGAGTTTATTAAACTGTTTATTTATTTAAAGTCAAGCGTTTTATTTAATAATCAATGGCATATTACAACATTGCTACAGTAGAGCTGGGGGGTTGTATGGGGGGCTTCTTACATTCGCTTCATAAACACACGCACACTAGCACACACATGCTAATCTTTTTTCTGCACCCGATGGATAGACTCATAATTTTCAAGCCCCACTGCCCCCATCGCCCCAACACAATGCTAATGAAATACGCAACAAGCTTAAAATGTTCCAATTTATTGAAGTAACAAGTAGGCTAGTATCTAAATACAAACTAAACAAACAAAAACAAAAATAGAGAAAATAAAAGTGCTGCTGTGTCAAAATGTTAAAAAAAGAAAAGAAGAGAAATCCATTTGGCAAGACAAAAAAATGAAAAAATTAAAATAGACATAACATAGGCTAATGTGTTTGATATGGGATTAAAATTATGGGCAGTGCATGAGATATAAACTAATGATTAATTATGTCAAAATTCCTTTGTTCCGATCAGAGCATGTGAGCATTTCTGGATATTCCTCGGCTCGCTCATTCCGCTCAGGGTCGCGCGCTCATGCTGTCTCCGACTAGTTTTTTTCTAGTCAACTAGTAGCCTAGTTGTTTATTTAAACCATCTATGGACAAATCACCCCTTTATATTGATTTAATAACTTAAATAGGCTATACAGGGTAATGAGTGAGTGTTATAAAGCTGCACTCAAGCGCACGAGCCGGCAAAAGTGAATGTGTAAAAAATAGCAAGGAGACATTTAATTGTTTATTAATATACTGGTGTTTTCTGCGTCGCTGCAAAGATGAAGATGCGATGTAGACTCGCCATGAACGAATAAAGATATAAAGGCATAAAAAGGAAAAGTTCCTCCCGTTGGCGCGCCCAACCTGTCACTTCTCTAGGCTATTCCCACCCATAGAGGGGCGCGCCCCACACTTTGAGCGGCAACTACCATCTGTAGTTAGGGGGGATCTAGCCGGTGTTCTGTCTCTCCCTCTCTCTGCCGTGCAAGCGGCCGCGCGCTACACAGTTTGATCCTACAGTCTATGGTAATCACGTAGCCTTTCGAAAACCGGGACATTCAGTGTCCCGGGAGAGTGCTTAAATTTCCCGGGACAGTTTATTAAAAAGAAGGACAATCCCAGTAAAACCGGGACAGGTGGCAACCTAACTTGCATTTAGACTTTATTTCCCTGCAAAAAAGAAACACAGAATCTTATTCTTGCTACATTTTAAATTTGTTTTGCCAAAGAAATTGCAGCTAAATTAAACGAAACGGTACAAATCGAAAATAGTCCACAGCAACATAAATTAAAAACATGAGTTTTGCCTCTCTCGCGCTGGATCTCAGCAAGTTTATTTAGTCTCCCTTGCTCAAACATTCTTAAACTCTACAGAACCAGTTGAAACAACTGGATCGAACACTTCAATTTAAATTTGTGTGTGAAAACACTTTAAATAGGCTACAATAAATAAACTACAATATTTATAATTTAATTAAATATGGGGACACATCGAGAGATGTAGCCTATCCTTAAAATAATTTTAACTTTGCCATCGGGCTGGCTATCCGACACTCTCCATATGAATGAGGAACATTAACACCTATTGTCTGTCCCTCCAAACCCCCCACAGGCTCTCTGAGTCTGAGTCTGACTTAAAATAAAGGGAAGTCGCAATTCACACTTAAATCGCTCTTCTAGCATTAGGCTATTAAAGTGTTGATAATGAAAGAATTAAATGATTTAAGCTACATGTGGTATTTCTGTCATAAAAGTTTATTACTAAATATTTCATTATTTAAATAATTTAAGAAATAAAACTGGTTTGGGCCAGCTTTTTCCAAGCAAAACTAAATATAGCCTAATCTTCAAACGCATGTTCATTTTGTTGTCATGAACAAAATGCTCAGCTCAATATTAAATTCTACAGGGATCTTTGGATCCAGGCATGCAAAATGTAAATTAGTTATTTTTTAAATTATTATTATTCAAATAAATATCGGTGCTTCGTGGTAGCCTACTGCTGATAAACTAAATAACATTTAGATAATAATTATGAACTTTAAATGAAACAATATAGCAACACTTCGACGAATAAATGATTTGATCTGTTTTTACATTTTAATTCAGGGCGATTTAGTCTCTACATTTAATTAAACGAGATTTTCACCTTGTCATTTTCTCATTGTGAGGCGCTCACAATCACATAAACATATTTGAGCAGATTCTCTGTACCTCTCGTTTTCATATGGATTACATAATCAGATAACATTTATTAGCCTAAATATTTAGACGTTTAAAGGCTTTAGACATAGCCGATTTCCTATCGTGACTGAGCTGAGGCAAGTGGCTTTCGGTTCATTTTTGTGACGCGCAGTTCCCCGAGACTGAGAGAGACGACAGATAAACTTTTGTCATTACCCTAAAAAAAGTTTACAGTTTTGAACGATGTAGGCTACTCTACTCTTATCTGTATGACCAAAAAAAAATCACGTATAGCCTATTAAGTTATTTTAGCTGTTATGAGAAAAATAAATCAAATGAGCGCGCTGCCTCGTTTGTCGAAAACTTTACTTAAAACCATGTTTTTAAAAACTCTATGTAGGCTATACGGAATAAAACAAATATAGATATATATAGGCCTATATATCTTTTTTTTTATACAAAACTGCTTTTGAACAATTGGTATTATTAGCTACAGATCTAAAGTCGTTCTGTTGGATAGCCTATTTGTTCCTTAGTGTAAAATGGAAATGCATGGTAATATTATTTTATAAATATAAGCAAAAAAATATATGGTGTAATAGAGTTTTAGAACTAAACAAATCTGCATTAATAGCCTAAAAATATATATATTTTTTACAGAAGTCCATGTTTGTTCGGGATTTGAACGCATGTCTTCTGAATGATCGAACCGTCAGTTCTACCACTCGGCCATGTCGAAGCTCACTGAGAAAAGCCCAAACGTTTATTTCTCTAGTGTGTGTTCGCTCAAATGAGTGAAAACGTTTTGTTGTTAGCCTATTGTGAGTGTAGCCTACTTTACATGAATAAAATATACCTTTTACAGTTTTAAAATATGATATCCTATCTGTATGACCAAAAATAACGAAGTAGGCTATAGCCTATTAAATTATTTTAGCAGAAAAATAAATTCAAGTGAACGCTCTGCTGCGTTTGTCGAACTCTAATTCAATGGCAGAAGAAAACCCCATTTTAGAATACGCACTAGGCGTGGTGTGTCAAAATACTTAATTATAAACTTCAATATTTCGTTCGAAACCACCTCAAAACGCTTTGTGACATTTTAAAAAGCCGTGAATGTATTAAGGCCACTGGAACCAGGATCGTAACTGAAATGCGCTGCATGTTATCTCTCAATACAGGAGCAGAAGCGCTGGTTCAGATTTTATTGTTTGTTGTTTAAACGCACCTTGCTTAACCATGTTTTTTAAAATTATTTCTGCATATGGAAAGAATTCCAGTCCTGCTGTCTGCTGTCCTGTCCGTGAAGTTTTTTTTTGTTTGTTTGTTTGTTTGTTTATTTTTTAACAGAACTGTTTTTGAAGAAGTAAATTCAGTCAATCTGTTGGATGAGATTTGTTCCTTAGTGTAAAATGGAAATGCATGGTAATTATATAAAAAACATATTTATTCGGGTTTCGAACCCGTGTCTTTGTACTGCTTAAACCTTCAGCTCTACCACTCGACCACAAGTTCGGTTGTTCACGAGTCAGTGTGCCCACAAACGACAGATGCACTCTTCAATATTCTCATTCCTCAATAGTTTAGCGTCATTGATTGCACCTAATTTATTTTCACGGACTGCGAGATAGGCCTCTTTTAAATTTTGATTCATAAAATGTTCTGCTCTAAAAGTTTGCTATATTCTATTTAAAATGTAGGCTACTTTTACATACGTTTTGCTTTAGCTAAATGTCCCTTTGCGCCACCTGGCGGTCATTTCGCGAATGACTTAGAAATGCGACTGGGTTTTTTTTGCCGCGGCAATAGGCATTCTGGTTGGCTACCTACTGTAGGGTTTCAAATGCCTTGCTTAAGAGAACAAAGGATCATAAAACCAGAAGTCCCGCCTGGGAGTTTCAACCTCTTGATTGGCCGAGTCAATGGGAAGAGGCCGGACTTCTCCGAGGTGATAAAGGTTGCTTCCCAGCTCCGCCCACTCTCTTCCGTGCTCGTCCAGGTTTCTAGGCGAGCCTTTCGCCTTTCTTTTATGTGTTCTAGTTTAGTTTGTGTTTTTCAGTCTTAAGATAAGTCCCCGGGTTTAATTCCGATCAACGAGTGAAAAGAACACCGAGTGACATATCTCTTCAGCAAATCCAACTACAAGGAACATTCAAACAAACGCGCACTCACTCTGAAGCAGAGACACGCGCACGTAACCACGTGACGCGCCGGGCTAGGAGATGCACACGCGCTTCTCTGGGATCTCCCTTCGGAGATTTTTCGTTCCTGTTAGTCAGTTTGTTTTCATAGTCGACTCTGTTGACTTCCACGAAGTGAAACGGACTCAGTCGAGCTATTTTCCGTTGGTAATGTTAACTCAAAGACTTCTAACCTCTG
This sequence comes from Chrosomus eos, assembly GCA_036326025.1. Taxonomy (NCBI): domain Eukaryota; kingdom Metazoa; phylum Chordata; class Actinopteri; order Cypriniformes; family Leuciscidae; genus Chrosomus; species Chrosomus eos. The sequence goes on from JAZAVI010000545.1 coordinate 6,090, forward strand.
TTCTGCGCCACGTGACGCTTACACACAATGGACGCTGCTCACGCACGCGGCCGAGACCGGGCCGTTCAGGAATGCAGCGACCCAGAGAGACCAATACATGTGTGCAAGTATACCTTTTTATAAAGCTTCTGAGAAGCATTAAGATGATGTGTTCCATGTTGTTTCAGAAGGTGAATGTCTGGGGAATTGTACCAATGCTACCAATTCTCTCTCTCCCCCTCCCTCTCTCTTCTCTCTCTCACACCCTCACTCACTCTCACACGTGTCTCTATTGTCCCAACGCTATGTATTTCTCGTTCATCGATATTTATTGTGTTTGTATGTCTGTAAGGTTTGTAAATACATATATATCCCGTGTAAACATAGTAAATGAATAAGTATGCCTTTATTAAATACATTATATTCACTTGATTGATTCATTTATTTTGCTCAATTTCAAGTCCCTTAAGTGCCAAAGGTCTAAGCTACGAGCTTTACAAATTAAATATACTTTAAGGAGTATTTGTTTATAGGGCAGAAGACCCAATTCTTCTGGCCAGAGAATTGCATTTCCTGAAATCCTATAAAGTAAGATAATATTGTGGATCCCCCACAATATTATTCTGGCAATTGAGCTAATTAAATTTTACCTGCCTATAAAACGTGATCTATGCAAATTAACCATAACCAGTTTGTGGTTGGTTGTCGAGATACACAGTTATGCATGCAGGTAAAATGACAGATTCTCCCTTAGAGGGAGATTTATTAACATGTAAGACTGATCTAATCCAAACATGTATGAATAATTATTAATTATCAATTATTAATTAATTTATGCAAATTCCCCATGGATTAGATCCGCCCCTTAGTCTTTACATTATGTTGGCATTTGATTATATTTAGAATTTTAGAAATATGATTAATTAAATAAGACTAATGTAGTGTCGATATAGTATGTGTATATCTTTGTTAATTTGACCAAGTTTGTGACAGAGACAGAGGGTCTCCTCTCAAGGGTAGTATGATAAAACAATCTAAACAATAGGTTAGTTATGGCTAAGACATATCTTCATTTAGCCTTGAGAAACAACTGTTGTAGAAATTTTAATAGTCATTTATTCCTAATCTATTCAATGTGTAAAAGTATATGTGTGTACTGCTTGTGCGTGACGTTTCAGGAATATATGGGACAGGACATCTTGACCTTAGGAATGGTCAGGTTTGGCTAGTTTATTCCAGTACCAGTTTGTGTCCTTAAGCAAAACTGAACAGAAGTGGGGACCTTATCTGGGTGGAAAAGTACAGCGGGTGAGAAGGAACCTTGAAAAGAGTATAAAAGCTGTCTCATGTCTTCCTGGTGCGCGCCACTCACTTCACAGAATGTAACGGCTGTGATGGCGACTGGGCCTTCTTGCAAGAATAAAATACTTCTCTTTTTATTAATTTGACTCTGAGTGTCTCTTACGCAGTGATGATGTTTAACAGAAGTTTTTGCCACAACATTTGGTGTCAGAGTGGGATTCCTTGGCAGTGCCTCCTGGACCTGAGAGCGGATGGTGTTTGGCCACCTGGACTGAGCAGTTCCAGCTCTACCTTGTAAGTTTCAGAGAGAGGGGCCGACCGCTATCAGGGCCAGGAGAAGCTCCACTGGAATCAGATGAAAACGAACCCGTGGCAACTCAAGACATCTCTGGTAAGAGACGGCTAAAATATTTTTCTTTTGGGCTAAAATATTTTTCAAAGAGTGAAACTGAACCATATTGGCTGAGGGCTGTTTCTGTGGTACGTAATCTGAGATTAATTGAGATCTATATAGACAGCTGCAGCGATGCAACATTTTGAAAAAGGATTCAGGTAATATAGAGAGACAAATCTCACGGATGATTTATAATAACTGTGAAAGATGCAGAGTAGCCTTGTCAAATTTAGTGTGAATCCTGATTGGAGATTGATAAACTCCTAGAAAAACTTTGAAGACAGATATTAAACTATGGTTATTGAGAACTAGAATCATTATTTAAGATCAAATAAGCAGAAGCAGCTTGTTACTGAATTAACAGTTGATAAATGTAAAATGTGTAGAAAGGCATCTGATCAAACAAACAGCTTGAAAACTGTTGACCATGAGAGAACTAGAAGCTGATGTTTTGCTTGTAAAAGATAAGTTTGTTAGGAGCTGTAATGAAACAGCTTGCTTATCTGAATCTGATGTCTGCTGTGGCTGTAAACGGCCAGTACGACAGAGACTCGATCTGAGTGGAAATCTGTAATGTCTAAATTCCCTGTATGGGCAAAAGACAACTATAAAATTATGTTTATTTGGAAACAAATGTCATTTCTGGCAAAGATGCCTTAAGCTGGGATAGTTAAAAGATTATAGATAAAAGTTTGATGATTAGAAGTTTATGAGAGAACAGTGTACCAATCCTGAGTGCCTCAGAGTCTCTCTCAGTCAATTTCAGCTAACAGGCTGTTATCTGACCCTGTGTCATAAGTAATAATAAGCTATTTATAGTAAAGCACAGTGTTTCAGTTGAAAAATCAGACACAGAGATGTTAAAGAAACCATTGCCATGAAGAGGGCAATTTGTATTTGTGAATGTTTTAAAAGTAAAACTGAACGACTTTAAAGAAGTCTTTAAAATAATAATGCAGACCTTAAATGATAGAAATAACATTTTTGATTATTTTATTTTAGGACCAGTAACTTCTTTGTCTTATCTTAAGTCTCCACCATTGAAACAGGCCCGAAGGCTACGGCTACAGATGTACAGTAACAGTACACTGAATGTATGGTTGTGAACTAAATTCACTGAGGATAATCTAAGAAGCTAGGTTGATGATTTTAAGATGGTTAATGGATTTAAGTGATTAAATACTGCTGTTATTAACCTGTCTCCCTGTGAACACTATTAGGCAATCAGAATGGCTCTGGTGACTCTTGAACGTGCCTTTCCTAAGCTCCAGAAAGCAGCTGAGTTCTGTTAAAGGAAACTGATTGTGTGATGGGAAAGAGCGGTACCAGTGTGTACGTGGCTACTCAATGACAGGATGATCTTCCTGGCCAGGGGACAGCCTAACGCAGGGGGTCACGGACATTGGGCACCTCAGGATGGGGGTGTTATATGTGAGAAAGGTAGTGAGAGTTGAGCGCTGACTACTGGAGGCCACTGGGGTCAGCAGAGCATTGAGAGGTAAGATGCGCTGTGACGAGTTGCGGCAGTCTGACCCAGAGAATGTGAGTTCCTCCATACCACTTGCCAGAAGAAACCGCATAATCGTACGCTTGTTTTTCATTGTGACAAGTGTCTGCAATTAAGCCAGGGGGACAACACCCTGAAGAGAAAATTATAGATAAAGAGCTATGGGGGAGCTTTCAAGAGCCAGCTGATAACATGAGGGGATTGCCATTGTTTGTTGTGGAGACAGGAACAAAACTTTTTATGTATTGGCTGCCTCATGGGCAAGAATAAGAAAATTTATAGAAGTGTTGATTTTGAACTAATGTGTTTATAACATAGTTTTAACTCCTGAAGGTCGTTTGACATGGTGGAGGGCTAAAGATGAAGACAGCTTTTGATTTAAGAAAAGTCTGGATAACAAAATTTAATGGTAAAAGGTTAGTGATGAATTTAATATTACATTCTGTCTAAAATATACTCATAGAAGGCGTTGAAAATATTATTTGTTTATAGTGAGAGAGAGACTTCTCGAGTGGAGGAAGGCATGGTAAACTGTGTCTGTCTTTCTGTTGTCGGCCTGCTAGAGCAAGCTGAAGCAAAATAATGATAAGGAAAAATTAAACAAAGCAACCCAGCAGACTGAAAATCTAATGAATAATGAACAGAAATGCTTTGGAACTGGTTAAGAGACCATGTAAAATTAGGTAAAAGCTACAGAAAATGTGAAGTTTAAAATCTTACTTAAAATTTAAATCTTTTTAGCAATAATATAAAGAAAGGCGAACATTGAGAATGAGTAGTTAAGATATGTGTGTCTAGTATGTGTGTGTGATGGTGACAGCACTTTAGGTCTTGTATGTATTAGTTTGGGGTACTAATATTCCGCCTGAAGAGGGAGTATATTGTTTCATCATTACAGATGGGTTAAGGCAAATGACAAATTTTAAAGAAGCCGATAATTGTGTGTGGATCCGATGAAAAGATGATACAGAACATAGGGCAAGCTTTAAATTGATTGGTCATCAAGCTCTGTCTGGTATTAATTACTTTTGTCTTTTATGATGTTGATTTGAATTACGTTCTGGATCAGTTTAGGTATTTGTGTAAATTGGAATTGTGGACTTGTAGATCACCATCTGGCATGGGTTGAGATAAATGAAAATGTTATAGATTTGATGGCAACAACAAAGTGACATATTGGCTAAGTCAACATGAAATATGCAGAGACCCATTTATGATTATTGTGGGCAGAAGGATGAGAATGTTATTTGACTGACAAGTGACCAAGTCTGTACACCACGACCTGACTTGATAGAAACAATTGATGACTTTGAAAATGTTTGTAGATGACTGAATCAAGAGACCAAACAACAGGCCTGAAAAGCAGGATACGCTGTGAGACTCAGGGCCTTTGCCCTTCAAATACTTCGAAAAGAAGATGAGATTGTGGCTTTAAGTGTGTAATATCTTGTTTCAGAGGCAGATAAAGATGTCTGGAGGAAATTTGTCTGAAGGACAACGTTTGGGTTAGTGTTGATGCAAAACTTTATCAAAACACTATGTTAAATGTTATGTTAAATTGATGCTCGAGTTGTGTCGTGCATCAAGAGGGAGATGGTATAACAATTGCCAAATATGGTTTACTAAGGGACAATATATGTTGGGAGGACACTGGGTCTAATTGGGTAAAAGGCCGTCCCAAACAAAATTTGCTTTCTGTAAATGTATTTGCAGGACTGTTTCAACAGGAAACGCCGGGGCAGATGTGGCAGCGAAGGTCACGGCAGAACAGTAGACAAAAGAAACTACGTGTAGTTTTACTATCTGAAAATAACCTCGACATTTTGTTTTCTTTACAGAGAATGGAGCAGAGCATAACTTAAAATTTTCCTTTCACAGAATGTCAGGATTGGATTGCAGCAAACAGGACTGATTCTGTTCCAAAATGTATTAATATTGTGTTGTTGACATGAGTAAAGTGGGTTGAATGTTAATGTAATAGTTGAATGAGTTTCAGGTTGCTGAATTGGCCAAATGTTGAGAATAAATTTGGAACTAATAATGTATATAATCAGTAAACAAATGGTGAAAATTCCACAGGTCACACCAGAAGGACGAGCGGCTAGACAAGCGGTCACTAACAAAATACTTAAGGTCTCCATTCACAGGTGACAGCAGCTAGGAGATGGTCCACTCCACAAACAAGGTTGCAAGGATGGAGATTGCAACACCACCGTCCAAACATCTCACCTTAAACGACGCCAAAGAGATTTGATTGGTCACTGATTAATTAGAAAGTATTTTAGGAAAATGAATGGATTGTTTGATTAATCTCTGGGGGTGGGGGTTTCGGGGGTAGGATTGTCGATATTGTGTGTTTCCAGCTCAGTACAGAGACTGGTCAGAGCAGGGATGTTTTGTTAGATTGGTAAAAATGACAATTTTATCCAAATGATGATGATGATGATACAAGTAGTGGGAGCTATAGTCAAATGAATTAATTGTTGGGGTATGTTTTCTTTTTCTTCCTTTGAATGTTTTTGATATGAACAGAGTTAAGGCGAGACACTACAGGTGAATAGGGTATTTTTTTTAAATAATAGATATCATGATGAAACTTTTTCAGTTGATTACTTATGCAAGTATATTAAAAAAATGTATTACAAGTTTTTGAAATTTGTATGTTTAATTATGCAAATTAGGCATTATCTCGTTAAATATGCACAATTTTGCATATTTTTTCGGTAGATAGATCTGACCATATGATAAAGCCAGGTGCAAAATTATTTTTTCATTTTGTTCACACACAAGATGAAAAAAGAATTTCAGAGGGATTTCAGGATATATGCTTTCATTACCTAGGAAATCAAAATATACTATCCATAGCCTTAAAAAATCAATTCTCGCCATATTTTTTTTATTAAAAAGTCACATAAATCAGGCCAGAAATGATTTATAAACAAATCCCTCTGAAAATATCTTCAGAATACTGCTAAGTGTATAACTGGAAAGTTTGGTGTACATAGGTGCTACACAGGCTGAGAAGTTTCTACTGGAGAATGACAAAATACTCATTTTGAGAAAACAGCATTTAAAGATTTGTAATGTAAAAATGAATACTTTTTTTAGTGGAAACACCTATTTACAGACACAATATCTTATTAAATCATCAGCATCAACAATACAAACCAACTAAATCACATTACAACTTATAACACAGCATTTATGGCCTTCAAATGAACAGAAAAAGAGTCAAAAACACACATCTAAATGTCAGAGCGCGTCACGTGATGCATCTGAACCAATCACGTTGTCAGAAATTGACACCAGCCAATGAGATTTCGGTTTTAGAGTTAAATGCCTATTTTACTTTCACGATTGGTTGCTGATAAAAAGGAAATGACCATATTTGGATCTGACAGCGTTGAACAGGAGAAAGAGAGCTTTCCAACGGTGTGTGTGATGACAGGGTGCAGATAGCGATCGCAGAGCAGCATGTTGATATATAACGACAACTTTTTGTTGAATTTAGGAGAAATCTACAGACGCAAATGGACAAAGTGTAGTAAAATAAACACCTAAATGTGTATTTTGGAATTTTTTTCACCTCAAGTCTGAAAGAAGACATGTTATTGAAGACAAATAGCCCAAAATCTCAAAATTGACCAGTGAAAAAAAAAAACGATGTTTTTGCCTGCCGTGTCTCGCCTTAAAAAAAAAAAAAAACTGTGGTTATCCGCTTCGCTATGATATGATGGATTTTATTCTACTTTTATTCTTTGTATTTTGATGATCTGTTGAAATAACCAGTATGAATTGATGGTTTTGTTTTATTTTTCCTAACTAATCTGTACACTATTTCTTGTTTAACTGAGGTGACTGAGGGTTCGATCAAGGTCGAGAGTGCGATAGCAGTGTCTATTCATTCAGCCCGGCTTCAGATAAGCTCTTTACTTGCTTGCTAATATTTAAGGGACTATCCTTACAAAAAACAACCTAAGCTTTTTCTTTTCAAATGTTATTTTCACAAATGTTTAAGAAGAGTGATCAGTTATGCGAAAACTAGAGATGAAGAGTAGTGTGATGATATGACTTAAAATTTGTCTTTTTGTTTATTATTGTGATTATGGGTAATCTGAATGATAAAAAGTGTGGAATTGTTGTAGAAATTTTAATAGTCATTTATTCCTAATCTATTCAATGTGTAAAAGTATATGTGTGTACGTGCTTGTGCGTGACGTTTCAGGAATATATGGGACAGGACATCTTGACCTTAGGAATGGTCAGGTTTGGCTAGTTTATTCCAGTACCAGTTTGTGTCCTTAAGCAAAACTGAACAGAAGTGGGGACCTTATCTGGGTGGAAAAGTACAGCGGGTGAGAAGGAACCTTGAAAAGAGTATAAAAGCTGTCTCATGTCTTCCTGGTGTGCGCCACTCACTTCACAGAATGTAACGGCTGTGATGGCGACTGGGCCTTCTTGCAAGAATAAAATACTTCTCTTTTTATTAATTTGACTCTGAGTGTCTCTTACGCAGTGATGATGTTTAACAGAAGTTTTTGCCTTGGGGGAGGAACAACTATAAAGAAGGAAGGATGCCCCAAATCGTTGTCACGCTCTGCAGGCACTTTGTATGACTGTATGACTGTTGACCTTTTCTTGCAAGAAAATAAATAACCTTTAAAAGTTTGTCTCTTATTCAGTGATGTAAAATTGTTTTCCACCACAGAAGTTAGGACCTTAGTTAGGATGAGCACCCCCTACTGGTCGCACTATCCAGCAGAAACCTAGTTTTCCCAGGATGTCTCCCATCCAGGTACTGACCAGGATCAACCCTGCTTAGCTTCAGTGGGCTTGCAACCAAATGTCTTTGCAGCCATCATACATACCATAAACTGATCCACCAGCAAACTTAAGCGTAGAAGATATCGTAGTCTCCATTGTTTTCTGCGAACTTCACAAGACAAATGCAAAAAAATAGCTGTAACCCACGCAACTAAGATGACTGCAGCTGTCGACGCCATCTTGGAAGTTTGAGATAAACCCCGCTAGTGACGACGTATAATGATGTGTAATGGTGTAGTAGTGGTGTCCCATTTCTTAGGGGAATATTTTCACCCATACGCCTTGCCACTTTGTTTCAAGGGTCAAGGGGAAGGTGAAGGGTTAGGGATAGAATTGGGATTGGGCCTTAATGAGCAAGTTATTGATTCATTCATTCAAACAATTCGTTCAAACAACTGATTCATTCAAGAATGAGACACATTATTGAATGGTTAATTGAATCTTTGAATCAACCGATTCATTCAAAATGCTGAATCATTCAGTAATGAGAAAACACGGCTGAGTGTTGCTGTGAGATGTCCGATGGATCTGCTGTGATCTTTATTTGGAACTTTTTTCATTGCTGAAAAAACAAAGAGTCAATTTTGCATCTAAAATTAAAGTGGCTTAATATTAATAGTTTATTGAACTGTTGTATGAATTTAAATTTAAATCTAAATTACCGGGTTTAACTTCATATTGCCCGTCGTGAACAGTTACCTTAAAGGGTACATATCATGCTTTTAAATCTTTCCTTTTTACATATAAATCATATATTTGTGGTCTATATAAAGCAGAACTGCAATGCTTGGGTCTGAATTCCTCATTATTATAGCTCCACAGGCCACTTTTCTACCGCTTTTCTGATGTGCGTCTGAGATCAACTCATTTTGGTGCGGTCTCTTTAAATACAAATGCGACACTTCATACCCCGCCCCCTCTCCAGCTCGCAGAGGTGACACTCGGTTCAACTCCACCCCGTTCGGCAATGTTTGTAGTTTTATAGAGATGCGATTATCTAGCCTAGCTGAACAGAAACTTTTTATTCACATGTTATTAACAAAATGTCAACAACGGAAGACTTGTCCATCAAGCCTAACATGTTCGAGCCACAGTCGGAGCGAGATGAAAATAAAGACGACGAACCTGCAGAACAACGTCTTCATATGGATATATCGCAATGGTGTGTTACTGTATTTACAGTAAGTTCTGCATCCATGCCCACTACTACAATACTGCATGATTTACAACGACTATTTTATACTCACAAAACAAAATATAAGTTATATTATAAACAATTAAAGAAAAGTCGATTATTTCTCTTAAAACAAGCACACTAACAAGACAACTGCTAAACCATGACCACCGAGTGTTTTAAGAAGAGTAGTAAGTTACGTTATTTACAGCTTACCGAAGTGCTTTGTTCGTCGTCTCCAAAGATAGAAGGAACTGACCCCTCAATCAGACGAAGTCTATCGGCAAATCCTTCTTTATACTGGCGGAGGTTGCTGAAGTGACGTTGGTTATCCATGAAGTGCTTCGCGCACACAAACATGACTTTACCCACAGATGTGGGGACATTTCCGTGAAAAATAAAACTCAAACAGGCACTTCGAAGAGGTTCTGATGCTGGCAGACGGTGTAATGAAGCATGTGGGTTGCTACATCCAACAACCGAACATGTTGACGTAACTTACCCTCTCGTAACTTCTGCATACTTGGACTACAAAATTGCAGCGAGAAATAAAAATGGCGGATTGCTCAAAGTGTTTGGCCGGAAGTCGATGTCCTTATTTGGCAGTTCCGCTGCAAATACTTTGACGTAATAGTTCACAAAACGTCATAGATTATAGAAAAATCTAAACCGGTTGAAAAATGTGACCAAAACGGAATATAAAGATATCAACGAAGTTCCCGAAGAGACTGATTTCAACTTTTCTGTACTTATAAACACTCCAAATATACAACAAAAGGCATTTAAGGGCTAAAAAAGTAGATTTAGCATGATATGTCCCCTTTAAAGGTACCGGGGTGGTGGTGCCACCGGCTTGGGCCCTTCATCGCAGCTATATTTTAATATTTAATTTATTTTCATTATATTTATTGATCACTCAGGTTTATCTTATTTAACCATTTGTGGCTTTTTTGGGAATATATGTTCCCCTGCACGTTAGGCATTTTGTTCTACATTTGTTCTACATCTTGTGACTTGGTTATGACTTATTTCGTTTTGTATTTTATTTATTAAAAAGGTATATTCTGTTCTAATTTAATTCTGTAAATTAATTGATTTTTTTGGTGCATCAATGTTGCGCTTTACTTAGAGCCTGCACGCACAGGCAATTTTGTCGATTTAATTTGATTTGCATGTAAAATGCAAATCCTGTCTGGAGTTTGGCCTTTCCGCAGTCATTTATTTCTTAGTTTTATTGATCCGAAATCCTATCCTAGATCCTATCATCTATCACCACCTGGACGGCGACCGCACGGCCGGCCAAAGAAGCGCTGGCTCGATCGTTTGGCGGAGGACATTGGCGCAGTCAATATCACCACTGATGATGCCTGGATCGAGCCAAGTGGCGAAAAGCATGTGAACAAGCAGACCCTATACAAATATGGGATAAACGCTAGGACAAAGAAGAAGATTGATCCAAATTTTTTTTATACATTTTCTTCTATATCTTTGTGTGATGTTCTATAGCCTACATTGTGGCTTTAAAATATTAAAGCCCCCCTTTAAAGCCCCTGCTTTGTGCACTGGTGCGCAGACATGTTGGAACAGGAAGGGGCCATCCCCAAACTCTCCCCACAAAGATGGGAGCATGAAATTGTCCAAAATGTCTTGGTATGCTGAAACATTGAGAGTTATTTTAACTGGAACTAAGGGGTCAAGCCCAACCCCTGAAAAACAACCACACAGAGTCTGTTGCTATTGACTCTGAAGAAAGTTGTCGACTTCCGGCACTGTACACCTCAGCATGCGCTGACCCCGCTCTGTGATTTTACGTGGCCAACCACTTCATGGCTGAGTTGTTGTCCCCAATTGCTTCCACTTTGATATAATACTACTAACAGTTGACCGTGAAATATTTAGTAGTGAGGAAAATTCACGAATGGACTTATTGCACAGGTGGCAACCTATCACGTGACCACGCTTGAATTCACTGATCTCCTGAGAGCAACCCATTCTTTCACAAATGTTTTTAGAAGTGTCTGCATGCCTAGCTGGTTGATTTTATACAACTGTGGCCATGGAACCAATTGGAACACCTGAATTCAATGATTTGAAGGGGCATCCCAATACTTTTGCCAATACTGTTATATCAGAGTGAAATGACTTCTCGAATGAGAATAAAAAAAAGAAAAGAGTGGGACTTGATTGATTTTTCCTTTGGAAATCGATTAGATCATCCGATCGTTGTTGGAAATGAATTTACTTTGAAAATGAATTTCTGGGGGACTTCCGGTGAGGCGCGCAGCGAGATGGTCGCATTGCATTGAGCTCCTGCCAAAAGGCCTTTGGATGGCAGCTTAACTGCTTATTTTTTACAACAATTTCTTTTTTAACATATTAGACAGTGTTTATTTTCATTATATTCTGTTATTTTGCATCAGCATCGTGAAATGGCGTCAAAGAAAAGTGTAGGCTCGCCGGCCAAACAAAGCCCCGGTAAGCGATTCAAAACTAGCCTGAGCTCTGGTGCTTCGCCAGCTAGTTTACTCCCTGAGGAAATCTCCTTGCTCATTAAGCAGACAGTAGAGGCAGAGAGAGAGACGCTACGTGGCCTTGTAACCGAAATGCTGAGTGAGATTTTGGCTAAAGCTTTAACTACGGTTTAAAGTCAAATAGCTGAAAATGGGGCATTACTGAGATCACTGAACAACGAAATCAGCACTCATGCCAAAAATATGGAAAAGGTGTCCGCTAGAGTCGATACAATGCACGGAGTGCTCCGCCAGACTAAAAAGGACACAAAACACTGTTTTACAGAGCTAGACAGCCTCAAGAAGAAAGTTACCGAGATGGAAGATCGATCGAGGAGGAACAACGTGAGATTAATTAACTTACCAACGGGGGCAGAAGGTGATGATCCGGTCGGATTTCTTTGTAAAATGCTCCCTCAGTGGATCCCGACACTGGCCCGGAATTCCATAGAAATTGACAGAGCACATCGAATCTTCTCTGCTAACTCTGCCAGGCCTCGTACGATGATCTTCAGAGTGCTGCGTCATCGTGATCGACAAGCCATACTGCAGGGAGCTCGTAACACTAAACCTAAGTTACCAGACAACACTCAGCTGGAATTCTACGCCGATTACAGTGCCGAAACAGTGCAGAGAAGAAACAAATACAAATCAATCCGAGCCCAATTGCGACACAAAGGCATCGACTCGTTTTTGATCTACCCAGCCATCTTGAAGCTCACGTACAAAGGGGACAAAATGTTGTTCGATTCGGCCGAGGATGCTGAACTGTTCTTCGCGGGACAGGACACCGCTTTAACTCTACAGAGTGAGAATAATGCCAGGTCTACTGCTAGAGAATCCTTGCGCTTTACTGACATGGAATGACTACGAGCAGGTCAAAATGTGCAGGCATATGACGCTTGAGTTTAATATGATGCTTGATGTTTAAGTTTTTTTTTCTTCTCCTTATTCTCTTATTTATTTATGTATTTATCTATTATTATGTGTTTATGTATGTATGTGAATATATATATATATATATATATATATATATATATATATATATATATATATATATATATATATATATATATATATATGTATGTGTGTATGTATGTATGTATGTATGTATGTATGTGTATGTATATGTGTATATATATATAAAAAAAAATTCTCTCAGGGGTTGTAAGCAGTTTATCGTATTCTCTGATCTATTAGATAACACGATTATCCCCCATTTTGTATTTTCCTTTATCTGTTGAATCAAGGTTTTTCAAATGTGTTTCAGTTATGAAGCGGTAGAAGCTGTTCCAATCAGGGCTAATAGGCACAGGTTCATTGTTAGCAATCGCTTCGTGGTTCTTACAGATGACAATGTGGGGTGGGGTGGGGTTAGGTTTAGGGGGAGGGGGGTCGGGGTGTTCAGGGGGTTTTTCCGCATGGGATGGATATGTTCTTGCACAGTCATTTCTTTCTTGACAATAGTTTCTCATTATATACATCGGCAGTTTAACCTCTAACCTTATCACACACAGTTTGTTTTGGGCTTACCTCAATAGGGACAATGGATAGATACAATTTTTTGACATTTAATGTGAGAGGGCTCAATTCTCCATTCAAAAGGTCCAAGCTCTTAGATTTCCTTCATCGCAAAAATGTTGATATAGCACTGTTGCAGGAAACTCATCTTAAACCTAACGATACTTTAAGACTACAAAATAGGAGGTATAGAATTGTTGCTGCCTCATCTGATGGTAGCAGCACCAAGGGGGTAGCTGTGTTAATGAGACGTAATCTGACCATAAACATAGTTAAGGTAAGCTCGGATGTTTCAGGAAGGCTAGCGTTTTGTTTGTACCTCCATTGAAGGAAAGAAAGTAGCCTTTATTAGTATTTATGCCCCAGCTATTTTTGACGGTGCATTTTTTCAGAACATTACAAAAGAATTGTTAACTTTAGACGAGTACCATTTGGTTATTGGCGCGGACAGGAATGCAGTTTTTGATAACATCTTAGACAGATCCACCAATGTTGCTACTCACACCCAGATAGCCTCTTCTAAGGCTCTAGGTAATTTAGCAAAAGACCTCAATTTGGTGGATTTTTGGAGACTACATAATCCTTCATCAAGAGATTACACATATTACTCACCTAACCATAAGTCTTTTTCTAGGAAAGATTACCTACTTACTTCTATTGATTTGGTTTCTGCATCTTCGTCAATAAATCTTCTTCCTAGACTTATCTCAGACCATAAACCTATTGAAACAACATTTAGTTTTCTAGATATTAGGGGCAATAAGTCTTCTAGATGGAGGTTTAACTCCTCGTTACTACAAAATGAAAACTTCCTCAATCAGCTCAAGCTTGAACTCAACGAATTTGTAGACATTAATAAGGGCAGTGTAGAGAACCCAATGTTCTTATGGGCCTCCATTAAAGGTTTCCTCAGAAATAACGCAATCAGATTTTCATCTTACATTAAGCGTAATAGACTTCGTCAGATTTCGGATTTAGAATGTGAACAACTAGAAACTCAACTTAAAAGGAATTATAGTAAAGACACAGAATCTCAATTGAAGACACATCAAGCTGAACTGAACAGTTTGCTACGATATAGAGTTGAATATTTAACGCATATTACTAAACACAAGTACTATTCACAAGGCAGCCGCCCGAGTCATCTTCTCGCCCTGACTCTGAAACGTCAGGAGGAAAGTCGATCAATAGCATGCATCAATAGGGACCAGGGCGAAATGGCAACAACTACTCTAGATATAAATTAGTCGTTTGCGTCCTTCTTTGCCAAACTGTACTCTAGTGAATGTCAGCCCTCGGAGAGTGATTATACAAATTTCTTTACTAATCTGAATCTTCCCACTCTTTCCATAGAGGATGCGGAACATCTTGACTTGCCTATCTCAGTAAAAGAATTACATCTAGCGTTAAGTAGTATGAAGAAAGGGCGATCCCCTGGCCTTGATGGTTTGCCGGTCGAGCTCTATTCAGTTCTGTGGGAGACTTTAGGTCCTATCTGGCTGGATTCTATAAATTTTGCTATTGAACAAGGACATTTCCACAAAGATCTTAACACTGCTCTTATTTCAGTTATCCCCAAGACCCCGCTGAATGTGCGAGCTACCGACCAATATCCCTGATTAATGCTGATCTTAAAATTTACTCCCGTGTATTAGCACGCAGACTAGAGTCAGTACTTTCTGATCTAATACATCCAGACCAAACTGGGTTTATGAAGGGACGTTTGGCTGCAGACAATGTTAGACGACTAATTCACATTTTGTGTGAAGCTCAGAATATTCCCTCCTCTTGTGGCCTTCTCTTTCTCGACGCCGAGAAGGCCTTTGATAGGCTCGAATGGCAGTACTTATGGCGGGTCCTTATTGAATTTAAGTTTGGGCCCAAGTTTTTAAAAATGATTCAGGTGCTGTACGTGAATCCTTCTGCTAGAGTGTGTATTGGGGGTGTCATTTCAAATCTGTTTACTATTAATCTTGGTACAAGACAGGGCTGCCCTTTGTCCCCTTTAATCTTTAATCTTTCTATAGAGCCTTTAGCGCAGTATATTCATAACAGTATAACTATTTCTCCTATTCATATTGGCAATTCTACTCACAAAATGTCAATGTATGCAGATGATACTTTAATATATGTGTCAGAGGTTCAAAATTCTCTTCCCAACACTATTAGAACATTAAATATGTTTGGTTCACTCTCAGGTTTTAAAATTAATCTCTCTAAATCGGCCTTGATGTTAATTAACGGGGATAGAAGTCAGTTGGTTTTACCTACTAATATTACAATAACCAAAGAGGTCAAATATCTAGGGGTGTCGATTCAAACGTACTCGGTTACTAACGTAACCTCGGTTCTCTCTAGAGAGGGAACGAGTACTGCGTAATATCTTACGCTATGGGGAAACACTCTTTCCTCGAGATATTGAAGCCAAAAATTACCCTTAATTTTTTTAATCATGCAAAACGCTTTTGCAGCAGCAAGCAGACAAGGGCGAAACAGCTCGCGCGCCCATTGGCTGCCTCGCTGGAAAAGCTGCAGCCTATCGAGTGAAGGCACTGCGTGACGTAATGACGAATGAAGACGCTTCGCGCTCATTTCGTCATGTCCCGCCAGTATAGGCGTGGTCTCGCCCTATAAATACCCCTCGATAGCTGTATTTCTCTGATTTTGTACACCGAAGCGAACCAGAGCATAGTTCAAGCACGGCAAGATACGCAGTACTCGTTCCCTCTCTAGAGAGAACCGAGGTTACGTTAGTAACCGAGTACGTTCTCTTACGAGAGTATCTCTCGTACTGCGTAATATCTTACGCTATGGGGACCCCATACAAAACGCCGTGCGGACAGGGATCCAACACCAGAGTCCCGGGCCAAGCCCGGGGCACATCTAGTGCATAATCACCATAACTCACATAGAGTAGAGGAGGAGAGGCTAGAAGCATCACTCCTTCATAAAAGTCCCGTAGGGGTACCGACCCGTAAGGGCAACATAGCCGCATTGGCGGCCGATAAGCCCGAAGTTCAGACCGCCAAAAGCTTAGCTTGTAAGGCGGGCACCTCCAGGTTATAGTACTTGATAAATGTCAACGGCGAGGCCCAGCCCGCAGCCGTACAGATATCCTGCAGGGACCGGTTTAGCAAACGTTGCTATGGCCGCCACGTACACTTTGAGCGTGGATGGGGTCCTTCCCTTATCCATCAGCTCCTGAAGGAAGGCAAGCACTTCCTTAACCCCGCAGTCCACGGGTGAAAAGCCACGGGCTCGACACCAAGTAGAGAACACCGACCATTTCGAGGCATAGAGCCGTCTGGTAGACGGAGCTCTAGCCTGCGCGATCGTGTTTAGCACTCCTTCTGGGAGGCTAGCGGGTACCCGTTGATGGCCCATGCGTGCAGGGACCACAGTTCCGGGTGAGGATGCCAAATCGAGCCCTCCGCCTGAGAGAGGAGATCTCTCCTCAACGGTACAGGCCACGGGGCAGTGCTGGTCATCCGCATCAGGACCGGAAACCAAGCCTGGTTCGTCCAGAGCGGAGCCACAAGCAGCACTGGGCATCCATTTTCCCTGATCCGCTCCAACACCTGAGGCAGGAGCGAGACCGGGGGAAAGGCATACAGGGGACCGCTGGGCCAAGTATGGGCCAGCGCGTCCCTGCCCTTTGAGAAGAATACTGGGCAGTGAGCGTTCTCGCGGGACGCGAACAGGTCCACCTGCGCTCTGCCAAACGTTTCCCACAGTAGCTGGACCGTCTGCGGGTGCAGCGACCATTCTCCTGTCAGGACGTTGTCTCTGGACAGCATGTCTGGACCCGTATTCAGGTGCCCAGGCACGTGCGCCGCTTTCAAAGAAAGGAGGTTGCGCTGGGCCCAGACCAAGAGGGGTTCCGTCAGCCTGCAAAGGCGTGCGGACCTGAGGCCGCCCTGGCGATTTATGTATGCCACCACTGACTTGTTGTCCGACCGGACCAAGACGTGGTGGCCCCTCACCAGGGGACGGAAGCGCCGTAGCGCTTTGTCGACTGCTATCAATTCCAAGCAGTTTATGTGAAGGAGCTTCTCCCGCTCTGACCATAGGCCAGCCAACGGTCTGCCCTCGAGCAGCGCTCCCCATCCCGTGGTGGAGGCGTCCGTAGACACCACTTTCACCCTTGAGGCGGTCCCCAGACTCACACCAGACTGATACCAGCTGGTTACTTTCCAGGGTTCCAGAGCCGAAACGCACCATTGGTCGACCCTGAGGCGACACCGGCCCGTGGTCCATGCCCGGGGCGGGACCCGTGCTTTCAGCCACCACTGCAGTGGGCGCATGCGAAGCAGGCCCAGCTGGAGTGCAGGGGATGCTGAGGCCATCAGGCATTTTCCCAGAAAATGCATTTCCCAGCATTTTCTGAAACCGTCTGAGCGGGACTATGGAGCCGTGGCGGAAGGATTCCGCGACGCGCTGAATACTTAGTACGCGCTTCGGTGACAGGCGTGCCGTCATGGAAAGCGAGTCTAACACTGTTCCCAGGACAGAAATTCGCTGGCTGGGACACAGCAGGCTCTTTTCCCAGTTGACCGTCAGGCCCAGTGCCTCGAGATGCTCGAGCAGTGTGGCCCTGTGTTCTATGAGCTCTGACCGTGATCGAGCTAGAATCAGCCAATCGTCCAAGTAGTTCATAACTCGCATGCCCTGAAGTCTCAGGGGCGCGAGAGCCGCGTCCATGCACTTCGTAAATGTACGGGGTGCCAAAGACAGGCCGAACGGCAGGACTGTGTATTGATAAGCCTGGCCCTCGAACGCGAATCTCAAGAATCGCCTGTGATGGGACGCTATTTGTATTTGGAAATACGCGTCTTTCAGATCTATTGACATAAACCAGTCCCCTTGGCGCACTTGCGCGAGGATTTTCCTGGTCGTAAGCATCCTGAACTGGCGCTTCACAAGCGCTTTGTTCAGCTGTCTCAGATCTAGAATGGGTCTGAAGCCCCCATCTTTTTTCGGTACCAGAAAATATCTGCTGTATAAGCCCCCTTCGCTCTGAGCCTGAGAAAGGGGCTCTATGGCCCCTTTGCTCAGTAGTTTCGCTATCTCGGCTCGAAGTAGATGAGATACTTCGTTTCTCACCGAAGTCTCGACGGGCGCCGTACAACGGCGTGGACGTCGTGCGAATTGTAGCGAGTAGCCTCTCTTTATAGTGTTCAGCACCCAGTCTGATACCCCGGGTAGCTTCGACCACGCTTCTGCGCGAGTAGCTAGGGGTAGGATGCAGACCGGGCTCTGGCCGTGACCTGGCAACGGCTCGAGAGCCCCGGTACCCTGGGAACACAACGCCGTGTTTACAGCGTTCGAGGCGGGGGGGCGCGCTGGGCACAGCGGGCAGTCTGGCCGCGCTCAGAATCTCTACGGCGGGACGCACAGCGAGAGTGAGCGGGGCGAATCCCGTGGGATTCGGCGTGCTTGCGGGAGGATGTGGGCGCAAACCTACGGGCACATCTACTGCACTGTGCACGCTTTCGGCCGGAGCCGATAGATTGTGTATTGGTTTCGTTTTTACAGAAACCAAGGGACACGCGGCATGCAGCGTGAGCGGGCATTGTATGGGCGCAATCGCTACATTGTTTGCACAATCGACCTGAGTCAGATTTATGTGTGCTAGCCTCGCACCGTGGCGGGCTGTGTCTGGGTGTGGGAATGGGCACTGGGGCGTGGGCATTCTTACAACACTCATAACACCATCGGCCGTGGCCGGCATACCAGAAAATACACTCTTTATTGGATTTATCTGGGTAGCCATAAAAACGGCTTTTTTGTGCAGGCAAGCGGGCTGAGACACCGGCTGCTTCACTGCTAAATACACTGGCACAGTCACATCGCAAGGAACTGAACGAGCGAATCTTTTCGGTGGGGAGCCGGCCGCAGCGGGATCCGAACACCGTCGCTTTCTTAGAGTGGCTAGGAAAGCTTCGAGGCCTCGGGCTTGAGCTCAATCTTCGGCCGAGGCCCGCGCTGAGCGGGGCGGCGTCCAGCAGAGCGAGAGCGCGGTCTCTGATCCCGGGCCTGGCGGCGCTGTGTAGCGGCGGCTGCGGGCGATGCAGGCCGAGGCTGCGAGCTGCGAGCAGACGGCTGCTTAGAGCGACCTGCAGCGGAGCTCGAGCGCTTCGGGAGGAAGTGCTTCATGGCCTGCGAAGTCTTCTGCTCCTCCGAGAATCTGTCCGCGAAATCCTTGACGGCAGATCCGAAGAGGCCCGCAGGGGAAATGGGCGCGTCGAGGAATACAGAGCGCTCAGCTTCCGTCATCTCAGACAGCGTCAACCACAGATGTCTCTCAGCAACGGTGAGAGAGGCCATATTCCGCCCCATGGCCTGAGCAGCGGCTTTAGCGGCGCGTAGAGCAAGGTCCGTAGCGCCTCGTAAATCCGCCACATTGATCGCACCCGGGCCTTCCTCGTCCAGTTTAAGGAGAAGGTCAGCCTGGTAGATCTGCAAGATCGCCATAGTATGCAGCGCTGAGACCGCCTGTCCAGCGGCTGTGTAAGCACGCCCGTGCAGCGATGAAGTCACCCGGCAGGCTTTAGAGGGGAGCGTCGTCTGCGCGCGCCGTCCCGCAGAGGGCGGGCAGAGATGCGACGCGACCGCCGCCTCGACAGGAGGAATGGAGAGATATCCTTTATCTCCCGCGCCGGTGACAGAAGAAAAGGCCGCAGAAGTGGAAGTGCGCAGTCTGGCGGAGAACGGGGCGGTCCATGACTTGGCGACTTCGTCGTGGAGCTCAGGGAGGAAGGGGGCGGCCCTAGACTTAGACGGGGCTTCGTCTTTCTTGAGAAAGCGCCCGTCGAGTCTGTTGCGCGGCGGCAAGGCGGGCGCCTCCCACTCGAGGCCGATGCTTTCCACGGCCTGGGTGAGCAGACGCATCAGCTCAGCCTCAATGCCGGGTCTCTTCCCAGAGGGTTGGCTAGACACGTCAGCGGGGGGGAGGTCCACAGAGCTCGCCCAATCCTCGCTATCGGAAGCCACAAGAGAGCATACCTCAGCAGGCTCGTCCAGCTCGGGAGCGGAAGCGCGGCAGACGGCGGGCGCTGTCCGTCCGGGAGCGACTCAAGTGAAGCCGGCGAAGCAGGCGGGCGAACCGGCGAGCTTTGGCGGGCTGGAGAAGGCTCAGGAGCGCGCTGGGCACGACGCTTCTTACGGCGCGGCACAGAAGGCTGGGACGCGGGTTCAGAGAACGACGCCAGGCGAGTCCGCAGAGTCGCCATAGGCAGAAGTTCGCAGTGCGGGCATCCACCATCCGCGAGCGCGATAGCCGCGTGCTCATGACCCAGGCAGGACACACAGATGACGTGACGGTCCTCATCACTGAGCTGGGAGCGGCACGAGCCACAGAAAGGCATCTTTAAAAAGACGCAGCTCTTTTAGAACATATAATGGGTGTTGCGTCACGTAAGCAAACACACACACACAGTAGCAGAGTAAAGGATATAGTACGCCGGAAAGCGCAGCAGGTACGGCAGTTGAAGGCGGCTGGGCCAGCGACTTCAGAAGATGGCACGTCCCGCTGAGAAGGCTACAAGTCAACGGCGCGGCTTCTCACTCTGGATCCCGCGATGCGTGAGCTTCGCGTGAAGAATGAAAAATCAGAGAAATACAGCTATCGAGGGGTATTTATAGGGCGAGACCACGCCTATACTGGCGGGACATGACGAAATGAGCGCGAAGCGTCTTCATTCGTCATTACGTCACGCAGTGCCTTCACTCGATAGGCTGCAGCTTTTCCAGCGAGGCAGCCAATGGGCGCGCGAGCTGTTTCGCCCTTGTCTGCTTGCTGCTGCAAAAGCGTTTTGCATGATTAAAAAAATTAAGGGTAATTTTTGGCTTCAATATCTCGAGGAAAGAGTGTTTCCCCATAGCGTAAGATATTACGCAGTACGAGAGATACTCTCGTAAGAGAACATCTGTCACAGCCTTAACTAAATCCAATTACCCCAGGGTGTTGAAGAAGGTTGAGGAGGATACTAAAAGATGGACTTCCCTGCCTGCTTCTGTCCCATCTCGCATAGCAGTAGTGAAAATGAACATTTTACCACGCGTTAATTTCATCTCCTCTATGCTGCCACTATCCCCGCCAAAGAATTACTGGTCTAAAGTTGACACGCTACTCACCAAATATATATGGAATGGGAGGCGACCTCGTATTAAACGGACCACACTACAACGTAACAAGTTAGATGGAGGATGTGCACTTCCCAACTTTAAATATTATCATTGGTCTTTTATTATGCGTCCAATTAAGCAGTGGTTGGATCCAAATTATACATCACCGTGGAAGACAATAGAGCAGGACATAATTGCCCCTATTAGGCTTAAGGATGTTATATTTTCTGGTCTCTCCATTAATCATTGTACACTGAGGTATGGCCCAGTACTGACATACATACTTCGGACTACCAGACAAGTTGAGAGGCTAGTGGGTTTTACATCAAAATGGCATAGATCATCTCCCATTTGGCTTAATAACAAATTACTGTCTGGAAATAAGCCATTCATTCAAGGTGTATGGGCAGAAAAAGATATATGGGTCATGGGAGACTTGAATGGGGAAGATTCTTTATTAAGCTTTAACGACTTGGTTTCACTTTATGGTATCCCCAGACACTCCTTATTCTTGTACTTTAGACTTAGATCAGCTTTTAAAGCACATAATGTTGTATGGGGCTCAGAGATGAAGGAACATCCAGTAATCAATTGGATAAATGTGGCCCCAAAAAGTGTTGTTTCTTTTTTGTATGCCAGGCTTCTGTCATTTTTGTCTCCCAAGCCTAGTACTCTGGCATGGGATCGTTCAATGGCACTCAGGGGTAAGGAAATAAACTGGGGCACAAGCTGGAATAACATATGTAGCTTGTCTCAGAATCCCAACCATCAGTTTATTCATATGAAGATCTCTCATAGGGCGTACCTTACCCCTAGAGTCAGGCACTTAATTGGTCAAGCCCCACACCCTTTTTGTTTTCTTTGCTCCCAAAATACTTTTTGGACTTTTATGCATATAATGTGGGACTGCCCTAAGATTTATGACTTTTGGATTCTGAACTTGAAGGCATGGATGAAAGGTCTAGGAAAATTTGGTTAGCTGGGCTAACGGCTGCCAAGAAGATCATTGTTCAAGTTTGGGTTCCACCACACAACTTAGCTCATAAGCATTGGCTGAATACATTCCTGGAGATCCTTTTTCTTGAACTCTCTTCTGCCAGGATCAACTGCGCCACACCTCGGACAATTCAAGCATGGAATGATGGAATTTCCAAAGTTCAGAGTATTCTGCTGGATGGACATTAAGCTGACTGTTCTCTAACACTCTGTGCTACATTTATAATTTTGTTGTATCTCATGCGGTAGGGGGGAGGGAGGGTTGGGAGGTGGGTACGGTGGTACAACTGTTTTTTATTTATTTATATTGGATATGTTATAATGTCTTTCGATGTTGTTTCCACTTAATATAATAAAAAAAGAGTACTAAAAAAAAAAGAAAAATTGAATTTCTGGATCAAAAACTACTCGGGTTACAACTGTAACCAATGTCCCTGAGAAGAGGGAACGAGACACTGCATCGATGTCGCTATGGGGAACGCCTCCGCGTGAACCGGTTTTTGAAAACTTATCCAATCATGACAATTGTTATTGACCGGTGACAGCCTATGACGTCAATACTAGTGCGACCCCGAAGTATAAAAGGGGCACCTAGAGCAGAGTCTTGCACGCGGGCAGGTATCCGTGGGCGACCCACTAATATCTACAACTCTAAAGCACTGTGTAGATCCAGGATCGAGTAAAGCATTGTGGAGGCTGGGCACTCTAAAAAGGGGAGCCTAATAAGGGGAGCACCTCCAGCTCTAGGGCTGATCTAACAGGGAGGCCTTGCGTGAGTCCTTCGACCTTCCGACCAGTTTTAGGGTGCTTAGTATTCATACAGAGCGAACCTCAGGTAGTATCTGGAACATTATGCTCAACCTGATATATATTGACCAGGCTCTGGGCTAGAATCAGGAAGGCTCCAAGATAAATAATGCAAAAAACTTGTTAGGGAGCAGCTTTAAAGGAGGCCTGTGAAGACCTGACTACTTGAAAGTGATCCGTGTTACCCAAGCTAGCCTCAGACATACTTAGGTGCTCTTTACAGACATTTCTGTGGGTCTGGTTATACTTAGTTTACATCGCCAACAGGCAGTGTACTCAGCAGAAGTGCTATCTACCCTTTAAACAAGAGTACAACAATCTTATGCTTCCGGACTATTGAGGAGGCCTACTGAAGGCCTACAGCTTCGACTGTCAAGAGTGTCAGGCTGGGCAGTGCTAGGCTCCAAGGGAGTGTACTCAAACTGACCCGAATGGCAGGGAGTACTTGATGTGTCTCTACCTGAGCCCCAGTGGTGCAGGGTGAATAAACTAGAGCTGTGGGTAGCAAAAGCACTCTAACAATGACCCTAACAAGGGGAGAACTATCAGCATGACCCTGAGAAAAAAAACCTTTCTCTGGGTCGAGGCCTATTATCTTGTATTACAAGACAAGTTTCCTCGTTTCTCTGCTAAGCCAGAGGGAAATGGAGTCCGATAAAGTATAAAACAGCAGAGCATCTAGCATGCCCATTGGCTGTGCTGCGGCAACTCCACATCCTATGGCGAAGCGCCTCTGAAGCGCGTACCAATCAGTTGACTTGGCGCCATGGTGGCTTATGCCCATAAGAAGCCCCTATTTTCTCCATATGACAGGTTTAAATCGATTGAAGCAATGATCACAGAAAAATTGCAAAAGAGCAGCAGCCTACGCAATACTCGTTCCCTACGGTCAGTGAACCGAGGTTATGTTAGTAACTTTCGAGAAGGGTCACTTCGTATTGCGTAGCTAATACACAGTGGGGACGCAATGTAACACACCGCACTATCAGCAACTGGCTCTAGGCCAACTGGAGCATAGGGAGAAACAAGCCCTAACAAACCCTCACAAGGAAAGAGAACGGCGTGAAGAGAGGTAGCCGCGTGTACATCAACCGCACGATTCTTCCGTCGTGGCTCAATGAGGGAAGGAAGCGGGGAAACGCGCGAGAGAGAACAGTTTCAGCATGATATAAAAGTTTAGCCGGGGCCGGCGTGGGCTCACTTGTTTTTGAACGCTTGTTGATACTCGTTGTGTCGCCATAAGATGTGCAGTTGCCACAGCACAGCCAATGGGCAAGCTAGACGCTCTGATGTGTTCACCGTGCAGCTGCACTGCGTTTTAAAATATGAGCTTCAATATTTCTCGAAGAAAGGAGTTTCCCCACTGCGTATTAGCTACGCAATACGAAGTGACCGTTCTCGAAAGGGAATGTGAATTTTTTTTTGGAAACATTTGGATGGTGGGCTTGTTGTCATTTGCTAACTGCAGCGATCTCATGTCAAATGAAACGACTGACTTGTTTAGGACTTAAAATAATATGGATGTCAATACATCTAAATAATAATTGTAACTATTCATGATTTGGCAATATCAATATTTTTTCACCAACAAACTTGATTGTTTTTAAGTGTATTATTATTATTGTATCATTAACAAGAATGTTAACGTTTTATGAAATGTGGCTCTTATTACAATAATACGAGCACCTTTAATTAATTAATTAATATAACTGTTTTTGGTTTCAATCTTTGGTTTAGTGAAAGGTACTTGATGGGGCTGTGGTGATGGTTAAAGTGATACATCATCCAAAATTAATGTTCTCTCATCATTTACTCACTTATACCATTCCAGATGTATATGATTTCCTTTCTATGGATCAACACAGAGAATTATAATCCATATAAATAATCCATCTAGTCCATATATAAGGCAAGTGTACAGGTCCTCTAAAGTTCAACACTTTATCTCTATTTGTCTGGTCATGTGATCTCAACAAACATGTCTGTCCACAGTTCTGTAGATCATTTTAATAAGGATCGAGTAAAACTAACCTGTTTGTTCCTCAGTATCTTCATGTTTCACGCTGAACACTTCTTCAATCTTTATGTCTTCACTCTCCTCTTTAATAAACGCCATCTTTATAATAGTGTCTCGTGAATTTCAGATGTTTCTCCAGAAGTTTTCCTGTGTGTTTGAACAATTGTTGAAGATGAGAATAATGAACAGAAAGAGAAATAAATCCACAGTAAATCTCTGAGTGTGTCTCAATCAGCTCTAGTTCAGTAGTTCAGCGCACTGGTGAGGGAGTCAGTAAGAGAGAGAGTTAATGGACTTACATCAACTGATCAGACAAAAATCACTCAAAACAAGCACTACAAAATAATAAAATACATTACACAGACACTTCATATTTAATCATTTGTACATTTAACAGATTACATTGTCATTAAAACATTACAATAATATTTTTGTTTTCATTGTATTTTTACACTTTTGAGCTTCAGGATCAAGCGCTTCGAATCAGTGAGTCATTTGGCAAAGCATTAGATTCAATTGACTCAATTTATCCATCACCACTTACCAAAACCAAATTCGTGTTTACGATAAACTAATACACGATATAGTGTGAGAAATGAGACGTTACTGTTACTTTTCTGTTATGTGAATACGCTTCTCAATACGTACTCACAAAAAAACCTGAAATATTCTTACATTAAGCATATTACAAATATATGTTAAATAACACATGGTCACATACCAAGTAAAACTGATCAAATCGACATCTATCGATTTAAACTCTTTAAATGCATGAAACCACAACACTTTCTTCAGTCTAATAATAAC
Organism: Chrosomus eos; assembly: GCA_036326025.1. Classification (NCBI taxonomy): domain Eukaryota; kingdom Metazoa; phylum Chordata; class Actinopteri; order Cypriniformes; family Leuciscidae; genus Chrosomus; species Chrosomus eos. The sequence continues at coordinate 32,055 of JAZAVI010000545.1, forward strand.
AGTTGCAGGAGAATGGCGCAGCTTTATGATGTCATATCACCAGACCAAAATAAAAGTCCTGTTCAATCTGCTGTCCAATAGGCCTATGTCACACTTCCGGAACGCGGAGTAGGGATACAGAGCTTCTGGTCAACAGTATTGGTCTTCAATTTTTCCGTGACATAGGCCTATATATAGTCCATAGAAAGCAGAATATCTAGTCCACAGAGGTGTAAAGTCCAGGTTCAGAAAGGCTGAACTAAAAGTCCTCCTAAGTATTTTGTTCCAATCACCTGGATTTGCTAATTAGCACAGTTTTTCAGCCAGGAGAAAGTTCTAATTAGTGAATTTAGCTGGCTTAGTTCATGGGTGGAATAAACACATGGCAGGACTTTTACTTTCTGATCCCTGGACTTTACACCTCTGGAAATATATTATAGATGTCATGGGAATTCATGGTGAAATATATATTTAATACATGTTGAAAATTAAGAATTACTAATAACTTGTTAAAAAGATTGAATGAGTTCTTAAAGCACGGTTCATAATGTGTCAGCATTGAAAGGCATATATCTGCCACAAGAATCAGAAGAAGATAACTAAAATAAAATAAAAAGCAATACAAAAATCCTAATGCTAAAAAGTATTGACAAAAATTCATTATCCTGCATGTCACCTGGTCGTCGTGGTTCCCCCCACATAACAAACAGACTTGGCCCAAATGTGGCCTTGCATGGCACTGCTGGCGTGTTGCCGGCACTGGCATGCATCATGTCAGCCAGGTGTGGGCCAAGTGTGGCAATGATGGCACTGCATGATGGCACACAACATTTGGGCCGATTGTGCATGGGAGGTGTGTGGCCCAGATCAGTGTAGCGATTATGGGCCATACTCTTTGTACTGGATTTTCAAGGCAAGATTATCACCCTCCCCCTCCCCCTTTCTGAAAAATATGTAAAGATTTTAATAATTAATAGTAATATTAATTGACTTATAAATGAGTCAGTGAAAAAAATATATGTCCAATTATTTAAAAAATGATTAATAATGAATAAATATAGTATTCAGTTTTCAGCAATGTTCACAAAATTCAGTAATCATTAAAAAAAAATACATTTACTAACATGATGATTTAGTTTTTTTACGTATTATTATGTATTTGAATTTTTTTTAAATAAATTTTTAATAAAAAAAAAAACTTATCCATATCCAAGTCTAAGTTTTCTATAGTTTTTATTTTAAGTACCACAAAATCATGTTAAAAATGTAATGTCTATATATTTTTTTTCTGTTCTAATATATATATATATATATTTTTGCTTTTGCCGCGATCTCCACGGTAACAGCAGCTTTTCTGGTTGGTTCACGTGATGCGTCATTTGAAATTTCTCCCGCCGATGGTTGAAGAAATGTCAGACAACCGCTGTACAGGTAAGTGAAGGCGCTTTTTTAATACCTGATTTCAAACCCGGATGCCATTTGTCTCTTTATTGAAGTGCACTTTTGCCTATATGGTAGCTGATTCAGCTGCCCCTGAACATGAGAATGCCGGCTGCGATAGACCGGCCTGCGGGATGAGGCGCGGTGCTTCATGTGTTGCGGAACAATGTAACGTTAATGCTGTTAAAATGATAGGAAGATCACAGCAAATTCAGCAACCGCAATTGACTTATAAAGCTGAAAGTGATTCAGTGGTTGTATAGTCAGATTGTATGATATCTAAATCTTATCTTTGACTTAAAGATTACTTTTGTTTTAGCTAAACATTCTTAAAACAATAAGAAAGCCGTTTTATTTATTCTTTTAATATTTTGCATGGACCTACTCTCAGTATTACGCAAGGTCTCTCTCTCTCTGCCGTTCGCGCGCCCTACGTGGTTTGAACATAGGGTTTGAAGCACAGTCTCTAGCTGCGTCCCAATGTGCATACTATCCATACTAACGGAGTTTGGACTTGAGCTCCGCGAACGGCGGCGGACTTTGGACTTGAGCTGCCTCGGGCCCTGGGTACTCGGTACGCAGAACCCAAGGCGTCATACAGGTGACGCTCGTCTAAATCCGACGCACATGGCATCCTTTAGCGTATGAGAAGCAGATCCCAAGGCGTCATAACTGTAACCCTGCTCCAGACCTAAACCTGCTACGTGTTATATTGACGCTAAAGGATGCCATGTGCGTAAGATTTCGACGAAATGTCATATGGCGTCACCTATATGACGCTAAAGGATGAGAATGCGTTGGATAAACTCATCTTTCAGGCATTTGACCGACCGGTTTGACTCTTCAGCGTGAGAAATCGGGGTGTGTGGCGTGTGCGCGTGTGAAACCATTCAAATGCGGGTGTCTCACGGCCAATGCGTGAGAGTTGGCAGCTAGGGCTGACTTCTAATAGTCGAGGATTCGACGATTCGATTCGGAGAGGTCTGATTCGACTATGAACCTCATAGTCGAATAGTAGGGGGTCTGTTCACATATCGCGTCTTTTGCGCGCTCAAGTTCGTTATTTCAAAATAGGCGCGGTATGCAATGAATGAGCAGCAGCACACTACATGCCTGTAACGTCTGGACCACATTTGTTAGCATTTATGGATTTATTGACTCACAATGGCTTCTAAAAAATCATCAAAAGTGTGGGAGTATTTCGAGAAGGTTAAAGATGACCCAAAGAAAGTTAAGTGCAAGTTGTGCCAGCAGCTTCTTTCATATCACACGACGACAACCAACATGGCTCATTTGAAACGGGTAAGGCTTGTTAACTTTACAAACAAAAAACAAACAAACAGTTCTACCACTCTTTTGTCAATACAGACATAAACCCTATAGTATTATTATTATAATTTTGGAGAAGACGCGTGCTTATTAATGAGTAGCCTACTCTATCACACACACACGCAAGGTCTCTCGCGCTCTCCCTCTGTCTTGCGCGTATTCAACGAAACCTATAATATATAAAAATACATATATGTTGACGATGAAATGCGGGACAAATCATGATTTTTTTCATAATAGCCTAAGTCGGGACACTAAAATTAGAGTTGAAATATGTCCCGGGAAAAACGGGACGTCTGGTGACCCTATGTGTGATATGTTTTGTTCATCTGGCTTTAAATGAATAAAAGGTATTTGTTACACACCATGTTTTTCTTTTATTTTTTTTTAGCTCTTTTGTTTGAAATGGAAAAAATCTAGCTGCTATCTTAAAAAAAAAAAAAAAAAAAGGTTCGACTATCAGTCGACTATGGCAAAATCTAACGAATCAGATTCGACTATGAAAATCCTTAGTCGAAAACAGCCCTATTGGCAGCTATGTAATTTTTCTGTGACTTATTTGCTCACATGGTTTGGGTAAGATTAGGCTGGGTTATGGCTCAGTTTTGGGGTTTGAAAGGGCGGTGTTGAAATGGTTAACTTAGAATTGGTACCAGAAATAAAACATGTTTTGGCCTAATTCAGGGCCAGTTAAGGGTGATTAACTGGCTGAGTTTCGGGCCCATGTGTGAACCTTAAAGGGCATATTGCAGGTTAGAGGACCCAAGGAGTCAATGTATAGAAAAACAATGTAGTAACTAGATTTTCTTTAAAATATACTTATAAATGCGCTACATTTGCTTCTGGAGTCGTTTTTGTGAGAGAATTTTACTTCCGCATCTGAAAATGGGCGTAACGGGCGTGACGTAACGGGCGGGAGAGCGGTCGATTCAAACCATTCAAACAACAGGAAAACAATGGATCGCAATGACATTTCAGACTTACTCTTATGACGGACCACGGACCACAGCCATACAATTATGAGCCTGCTATGCTGCCGAGAGAGCAGGGACAGGCCAGGATTAATGCTAGACAGAACAACGGTCAGAGGAGACACACATTATTGCAGAAGTATTATTATAAAAAAAACTTGTGTGGAGTGAGTGTGTGCAGCCGCAGTTTATTGCATCACTTAATCGCGTGTCTTTTTGATTAGCCTAGCTGTCAGATACTGAGTAAACATGAAAAGAAACAGCATATTCAGTCTTCCCTGGATGTTTTTTAACGAAGAAATTAAATAATATCAGGAGAATGGAAGCAGCAATAAAAAAAATGAGGACGGTATGCTGTCGGCAAAACATTAGACCAATATGCAATAAAAACCGCACTGCAACAAAAAGGTAAGGCATATCTGTTTTTATATTTAATACTGTTCACTGTGAGTTTTAATTAATAGTGTAATAGTGCATCGTTCATTCTGTTTGGTAAAATGTGAGGTGTAGCCTATATTGTTCGGTAATTTCGTTGTTCTACTACATGCACAGAGTAATGGGGAATACTCTTGTGAAACGCAATTACTGAGAACGGCAGGTGTCGTGGTAAGAGACGTGTTGTTATAGATAGCCTACACGTTCGCTAACGATATACATTGTGCTCACAATATTGTACAGATTATTACCATCGTATATCAGTTAATAGCAAAGCTATTATTTGTCATCTAGGAGGAATTTACCAATAACAGAAACTATAAGCTTTGATCAGGCGCGTATGCTCATTAATATCCGTCCAGACTGTGATATAACTTAGCGGTTTCTCATCGAGAGATATCTTTATTCCTGATATACTTGTTCCTCCGATCTGGTGTAGGCCTACACTACACACGATCGCGTTTTTCGAAGCCGATGCGGAAGATAAATCCCGTCTATACAGCTGCACAAACCGCACGTCCTTTTTCCTGTTAGAAAACCTGTGGAATCGATGTCCTGACACAGCCCGGAGTTTTTGCAACCTCCACAAACACAACAATTTACCATGACGATGATAAATTAAAATACAGAAACTACCGAAAACACTGATTCACGACGGCTCTTACTGAATTCAATGCCACGAGAACAAGAGGTTTTACAGATTCACAATATCACATTAACATTAGCTGCCAGGAAATAAAAAATACAAAAAAAGTTTTACATAAAATCCAGTGCTTTCAAATCATTACATGTTTTCATTGCTTTTCTGTTTTTAGTTTGTTCCAAAAGATGTACATATAATGTGAAGTCATGTATAAAATGTGAAAAAAAGTTCTTTTTACCACATAAAAATTCTTTTTTTATAAAACAAATAACTGTATAATATGTTGTTCTTTACATTCCAAATAGTCATTCTGAGTATAAAAAACCAAATGTACCCGCTGTTACTGAATACAAACCTATCTGCGCTGCTGAGGCTCCCTTCCTCTCGTGACGTAAAATGACGCGATGTTGAAAAAAAAGCGGTTTTTACGAGCAGTCAAAGAAACGCTCACTTTATCTACTAAATTGGAGCCCTTATGTCGTTTTAAAACATTTTAAATCCTGCATTACCTTTTCATATGGTATTTTCACACAAGGTTATATATTAATTTAGATTTTTTTTTAACTTTAATCCAGTTCTGGGCCACATCAGGGCCGTCATTCTTTGCGGTACTTGGGCCGAGGTTTGGGTTCACATGGTTTGGGTTCGATTAGGCTGGGTTATGGCTCAGTTTTGGGGCTTCTGGTTAAAGGGTGGTGTCGATATGGTTAACTTATGGCTGAGAATTGGTACCAATAATAAATCCTGTTTTGGCCCAGTTCAGGGTGATTAACTGGCTGAGATTCGGGCCAGTTATGGCACATGTGTGACCCTTGTCTTTAATCCAGCTCTGGGCCACTTCAGCGCCGTCATTCTTTGCGATACTTGGGCCGAGGGAAAAGTGATTGTGTGGGCCGGAGCTGGGCCAGAAAAAAATTGCTATGTGGGCCTGTGTTTGTCTTTTCTGCTGTTCTATAATAAACATATTTATCTTAGTCTGTGACAGATGTCCATCCTGTGAAGCATTTACAATGATTTCATAAAATGATTCAGCAATAAATAAAGTGTCAATAAAAATGTATTGAGGTGGCAATACTTTAAAAAAACTTTTTCTTTTAAAACAGAAAGTAGAATTACATAATAAAAACACATATTTATTCAACCATAAGGTATTTTGCCTTAATAAAGGTTTCATTTGATTGATAAAACTTGTTATTGTATACTAATAAAATGTTAGTTTATGAAACAGTTTATTATACTTTGTTTTGTCTTTTATTTGAATCACATATTAGTTGTGCTACTCTTTTGCTTATATTTTATTACATCATCATCAACTGTCGAAGTTCAAGTCCAATACTCAAGAATGCATATGCAGAGGACGTATGAAAGTGCCCAGATGTGTTCTTGATATCAAGGATCATCAAATTCGCTAGGTGCACAACAATGGAAACCGCTCTCACTCCACATCATGTTGTCACGCAGTGAAAAATACATGATGGAGCAGAGAGGACACTGACAACACGCTGACAGACAGGACAGGCCAGGTTACTTTTGATATGAAACAAAGAATTGTATTTCAACCAAATTAAAATTTGGTGAACCGACCATCTCTTCCTTCTAGTTAATTTATAGCATCAAATAAACATGAATGTACATCAGAAGTAATGTTGTTTTAACCTCGGAAAAAATGTCAGTACTCTCCATTTTTTTAAGTTCAAATCCTCCAACGTTAATCTACTAACTCTCCTGACTGCTTTGTTGGACAAAAATGGCGGATTCGGCGGATCATTATTGGTCAGATTGCCCGTAAATAAAACTCCCTGCAAAGGGTCAATTCTGCCCAGGAGCAATTTGATGATGATCCTTGCGTTTTCCAGCATGATGGACCACCATATCACAAGGCAAGAGTGATAATTGGGGCACTCGTGGACAGCAAATGGCTGAGTGCGCCGGGTGTGTGTGTTCACTACTCACTACTCCTAATGTGTGTGGACTAACTTGCATGGTTTAAAGGCAGAGAACAAATTCCGAGCATGGGCTACCATACTTGGCCTTCATGTAAAGTCACATCACATCATAATAAAGTGGCTCGGTGTTCATTACATTGACATTTTGGATCTGTGACCAGGCAACTCCCCGCATCTTAAAGGGTTTTAGATCAAAACTAGTCATAATTTAGAAATAAAAGGCATTTTTCCTAGCCTGATTTTAGCCTCTGATTTGAACATTCTGTTTGAAGGGGCGTGTCTGCTGTGAGAACCGGCCACTGCTGTGATTGGCTGACCTGCTTGCATATGAAATATGACATGTGAAACTCTCTCGAATACTTTTACTACAGATATTATACGTTTTTACTATTACAGCTATCGAGATTAACGAATCGTGAGATGTTTGTAAAGTATTTAGATCTATTCCCATCACATAAATTGTTGCCGTGATGAGCATTGAGCAGATGACAGTCTGTGGATCGCGAGAATGAAGATCTTATCATTGCAATGCAGTTTCTGCACTCTCTCTAATGCTTTCACCAATGCAAACACGATGATGTACATACAGTAAGAGCTTCGTTGTGCAGTAATGTGCGTCATTGATTTCATAACGAGTTGTCCAGATAAACACACGCTGTGTGGTAAGATTGTTCTTTGAACGCTTTCTGTACATAATTTATTCAATTTAAATATGTTTTTTTTTTCATCCTACTAGCTAAAAGAAACGATGTGAAGTTGATATTTTAGTCACTGGTTTGACTTACTGATGCATGTATTGAACGATTCTGAGAGAAAGATTACCTGTCTGAACTTGAACAATTACACATAAGAAAGTGTTGCTTGGTAGCTCGATCCGAGGCCAGCTCTGTATTGGCCCAAGTTGAGGAAACGGTCGTCAGTGAAATGTTTGGAAATTTCCAGAGAAAATAAAATTAGCCCATTGTTTCTTCAGAGGCTCGGATGAAGAAACATGTGTACATCCAAACACTGAGCTACTGCCATGCTTCGGCTGCGTAGTTCCGATCTGCATTGAGGGCTGGCATATGCAAATTTTTGGAGGGGTACATATTAATGATCCCGACTATTGCGTCATAGTCGGTATTATGTGGAGATTCGCCTGCTTTTCAGGGGTGTTTTTTAAAAACCGAGAATTAAATAAGGATGAGAAAACAGGTGTCCTACTGGTGTCCTAAAACTCCATCAAGTGACCTACTGGTGTCCTAAAACTCCATCAGGTGACCTACTGGTGTCCTAAAACTCCATCAGGTGACCTACTGGTGTCCTAAAACTCCATCAGGTGACCTACTGGTGTCCTAAAACTCCATCAAGTGACCTACTGGTGTCCTAAAACTCCATCAAGTGACCTACTGGTGTCCTAAAACTTCATCAGGTGACCTACTGGTATCCTAAAACTCCATCAGGTGACCTACTGGTGTCCTAAAACTCCAAGTGACCTACTGGTGTCCTAAAACTCCATCAGGTGACCTACTGGGGTCCTAAAACTCCATCAGGTGACCTACTGGTGTCCTAAAACTTCATCAGGTGACCTACTGGTATCCTAAAACTCCATCAAGTGACCTACTGGTGTCCTAAAACTCCATCAGGTGACCTACTGGTGTCCTAAAACTCCATCAGGTGACCTACTGGTGTCCTAAAACTCCATCAGGTGACCTACTGGTGTCCTAAAACTCCATCAGGTGACCTACTGGTGTCCTAAAACTCCATCAAGTGACCTACTGGTGTCCTAAAACTCCATCAAGTGACCTACTGGTGTCCTAAAACTTCATCAGGTGACCTACTGGTATCCTAAAACTCCATCAGGTGACCTACTGGTGTCCTAACACTCCATCAGGTGACCTACTGGTGTCCTAACACTCCATCAGGTGACCTAATGGAGAAAAAAAAAACTTGGGAGAACCAAGGCTCAGTTGGGGGCCAGTTCTCCTCTGGCGTTTATGAACTAGAGGCCGGATTTACAGTAACTGTAAGATAAAAAATGTATATGAATGCCTGGTTGAAGAACAAGCTTCTGCATCCCTTTCACAAAATTCGAGCAAACATAGTGTTTATCTAATCTCTTTGCTCTCCGGACGCATTTTGCAATGGGTAAACACTATCTGGAAGAAGTCCCTCACGCAATTAGCGGTGAGTCAGGATCAGTGGTGAGGCAGCTGCAGCTCCAAAAAACTTCCAGATGTCACTAGATCAGCCCCCAAAATAGCCATATACAAGTCCAAATTTAAGACATTACCAATGGATTCTCTCACTACAAATGTCCTTTCCTTCGGATGAGACGTTAAACCGAGGCCTTTCGAAAGAGTAGGGGTGTAACCCCGGCATCCTGGCCAAATTTGCCCCTTGGCCTCTGTCCATCATGGCCTCCTAATCATCCCCATATATACTGATTGGCTTCATCACTTTCTCCTCTCCACCAGTAAGCTGGTGTGTGGTGAGCGTTCTGGCGTAATATGGCTGCCGTCGCATCATCCAGGTGGAGCTGCACATTGGTGGTGGTTGAGGAGATTCCCCCCCTTCTATGTAAAGCGCTTTGAGTGTCCAGAAAAGCGCTATATAAATGTAATGAATTAATTAATTAATTAATTAATTAAATGAAGCAAATAATGCTGTGTAATGTGTTTATTTCATTTAGTTTTTGCAGTTTTATGTACATTCAGTTACATTGTGCCATTTCACAGCAAGACAGCATTTTCAACACTTGAACCGCTTCTCTCCTGTGCAAGCGCTGATGTGAGCCGTGAAATTTCCTTTTTGTGAAAAACTCTTGCCACACAGTTTACAGATAAACCGTTTCTCTCCAGTGTGAAGTCTCATATGAGTGTTGAGGCTACTTTTACGACTGAAACTCTTTTCACAGTGATGACATATAAAACTGTTCTCTCCTGGGTGAATCCTCATGTGGCAATAAAGGTTTACTTTACGTTTAAAAATCTTTCCACACTGATCACATGTGAACGTTTTTTTTCTTCCAATAAACTGTTTCTCTCCAGTGTGAATTCTTATGTGGGAATCAAGGGTTATTTTATGTGTGAAACTCCGTCCACAATGAGAGCAAGTATAAGGCTTTTCTCCAGTGTGAATTCTCATGTGGACATTAAGGTTTTGTTTTTTATTGAAACTCTGTCCACAATGAGAGCAAGTATAAGACTTTTCTCCAGTGTGAATTCTCATGTGGACATTAAGGTTTTGTTTTTTATTGAAACTCTGTCCACAATGAGAGCAATTATAAGGATTTTCTCCAGTGTGAATTCTCATGTGAGAATTAAGGGTGCTTTTATATGCAAAACTTTGTCCACAATGAGAGCAAGTATACGGCTTTTCTCCAGTGTGAATTCTCATGTGGACATTAAGGTTTTGTTTTTTATAGAAACTCTTTCCACACTGAGAGCAATTATAAGGATTTTCTCCAGTGTGAATTCTCATGTGGTGGACTTTCATTGTGAACTGAGTTTTGCATATAAAATTACACTTGGAGCAAGTATAAGGCTTTTCCCCAGTGTGAATTCTCATGTGGGAATCAAGGGTGCATTTATGTGCAAAACTCTGTCCACAATGAGAGCAAGAATAAGGCTTTTCTCCAGTGTGAATTCTAATGTGGACTTTAAGTGTGGTTTTATTTGCAAAACTCTGTCCACATTGAGAGCAAGTATAAGGCTTTTCTCCAGTGTGAATTCTCATGTGATCTTTAAGGGTTTGTTTTTTATTGAAACTCTGTCCACAATGAGAGCAAGTATAAGGCTTTTCTCCAGTGTGAATTCTCATGTGATCTTTAAGGGTTTTTTTTAGAGCAAAACGCCTTCCACACTGTTGACAGGTAAAAGGACTCTCTCCAGTGTGAATCCTCATGTGGACATTAAGGTTTTTTTTTTTGATTGAAACTCTGTCCACAAGTAGAAGGCTTTTCTCCAATGTGAAGTCTCATGATTGATTTCTCTTCAGTCTTGAAATCATGATGTTCATTTTGCATATTCAATTCTTGACTCTCCTCTTTCAGTGGCATCAGGTCTAAAGTGAAAAAAGACAAATAGAAGTTAACACCAGTTTAAATGGCAACACATAGCTGACAACCTCACAGCTTAACTAATTGATGACTTAATGGGAAAGTGTCTGCATGCGTTTATGATCATTCACAAACATTGTGGCAGCAAACTCTCCCGGATGGGTGCAATGGGACTCAGTAGCCTGATTTGGACATATACTGCAGCTGGTGCTTAATGACAGTTTTAATGCGTTTGTGCATTGGGTTATCATTACAGCTAAGCAGCTTGTCAGGCACTTCAACCACAGCACCCCTACATGCAAGGCCCTGGAGGCAAAACAGGAACAAATGCAATTTCCGAAACTCCAGCTCATTCAATAGTGCAAAACAAGATGAAACTCAGCATGTGAGGTGTTTGGAAGACTTCTTGTTCTGTATGACCGAATGGTAACAAAGCTGCAAGAAGCCAGGGGTCCGTTCTTTGTACGTCACTCAATACATCAGACATCAAATTGTAGCTTGTCAGACACGGCACAGTTTTTCTCCGAGCAGAGCAAGAGCTAATAGTCGAAGTTTATGCAGAATTTAAAAGTTTAACTAAAACGTCAGGGACCACCTCAAAGTGGGCAAAAGCCAGGAGAGAGGGCTAGCAAAAAGTTGCAGACAAATTAAATGCTGTAACGACTTAGACAAATCAGACAAGTATTTGTTATATTTAACAAATAATCTTTAAAACTCACTCTGGGATCTATGGTCCCATCCCCCCCAACAACAAGAACAAGGTCTTGGTTATCATGACTACGATAAGTTTAACAGATAAGTTGGTTTTATTGCTGTTAAAAATGTGGTCACGTGGAAAAAGTAAAGGCCATAGGAAAGACCCACAGCCCTTAAAACAGACTTTCCTGCATTCATTTATTGACAAACTTATCTGTAAATGAACATGCATCCCAGGACACTGTGTGAATGAATTACTGTCTTGCGTAGTGTCTTTTGATACTATTATGTCTTTGATACTATGTATTTTATGATAAAAACCAACGGTCATTGTAACCTAATCTGTGTCGTGTCTCCTATCTAATTAATCCTCGTTTAATTACTCACACTTTAGTCTACATCCCCTTCTCATAGAATGCAGTGTGTGTTTGATATATCTATCCAAGTATAAATGGACACAAACAGCAAGGCCTATGGCCGCTTTCCGACCAAGTAGTTACAGGAACTTAGTTATAGGAACTGTCCACTTCTAAACAGTTCTAAGAACGACTCTCCCCCAAACTCGTTTTTGCTGTTTGCGTTCGCACTGGCCAAGTGGCCATAGGAACTGGTAGGAGGGGTAAGGGAGTGACGCAAGCACGGCGACGGTCTTTATTGCGTCATCACTAGACGTAGTGCAGCCACATACAACAACAACAAACCAGCATGGAGGAGGCTATCGGAATGTTCCTGATCTTCCTTGCCGGGACCTTAATAACGGAGTACGAACGGCGGCGTTTAAAGACTATGCTTGAGTTCTGTACAGAGAAACACAGAAGACGAAGGCTCCAGCGTAATATGATCTTAAGTAATATGATGGAAGAAGATAGAAGAGCAGAGCGCAGGAGGCAAACAAAACAACGGGTAAGTTTAGCAAGCATTAGCAATTAGCTGGTTGAATGCGTTGTTTGTCTTAAGTTATGAGTTAGCATAGCCTACATAGGTGAATTGCAACAGACAGTGAAGAAAATGTTGGCAGTGGGCGTGACTTATAAGTTGAACCAAATCAACGTAGACCTAGGGAAAGGGAACTAAAAAAGTCCTCGCTCTAGACTAGGTACTGAAAGAGTTATAGGAACTACAGTCTGAGGAAATATATAAAATCCCCAACTTAGTCCAGTCGGAAAACGCGAAAAAAAGGGTTATAGGAATGTTAGGTTCTAGGAACTGCAAAAGTCCCTCCAGTCGGAAAGCGGCTTAAGTCTAACACCTGAGACAGCCATTCACGCTTGGAAATTCCCACCTTCTTACTGGTCGAGCCAACCCTGAGAGGTGGGACCTTTCTCAGACTTAAAATGGCCTCTACACAAGTTCTTCCCTCTCTTAGCCTTCACGGTACGTTCGCATAGCTGTCCTGCATGGCCACACTAGGCCCCAGGGCAGCCGGCCTTGACCCACAACCAACCATGTGCTCATTCAGGAGAGAGAGGACTCTCTCAACCAGAACAGAATAAAAGGACAACATCAGGAGTGTGGCACAATGGCAGAAGAAGTACATCACAACTCCAGCCATCAACGCTTCCTGACTTCCTCCCTTCTCATATTTGCTCTTCATGTCCTCCCCGGTCCAGGGCCGGCAGGCCACAATCGGCACTCCAGCCATGGGAACAGAGTCAAACAAACCACGGAAGTTCATCACGAATTCCCAGCCACTTTAGACCTGTGGCCTTAACTTCTCACCTAATGAAAACTTTGGAGAGGATTGTACTAAGACACCTGAGAACTGTGCTGAGCTCAGAACTGGACCCCCTACAGTTCGCTTACCAACCAGGCATAGGGGTGGAGGATGCCATCATCTATCTTTCACACAGAGCACTGTCACATCTGGAGAATACTGGGAGCATTGTGAGGGTCATGTTTTTTTATTTCTCCAGTGCTTTCAACACAATTTAACCATCGCTGTTCTGGGAGAAGCTACTAGGAGCTGGTGTTGACCACCACCTGTCTGCATGGATCATCAGTTACCTCACTGACAGACCACAGTATGTGAGGCTCCAGGACTGTGTGTCTGATGTGGTGATGAGCAGCACAGGAGGAGCACCACGGGGGACAGTGCTCGCTCCTTTTCTCTACACCTTGTACTCAGCGGACTTCAGGAACAACACAAGCAGCTGTCACATGCAGAAGTTCTCTGATGATACTGCCATTGTTGGGAGGGTATCAGATGAGAATGATCAGGAGTACCGGGAGGTCATCTGGGATTTTGTCAACTGGTGTGAGTTAAACCATCTTCACATCAACGCCAGCAAGACAAAGGAGATGGTGGTTGACTTTTGCCGGAGGCCGCCGGGTACTACACCGGTGAACATCCAGGATGTTGACATTGAGATGGTGGAGACTTATAAATACCTGGGTGTTCACCTTAACAAGAAACTTGACTGGTCCACAAACACAGACGTCCTGTACAAGAAGGGCCAAAGCCGTCTCCACCTGCTGAGGAGGCTGAGTTCCTTCGGTGTGTGCAGGTCTCTGTTAAAAACTTTTTATGACTCTGTGATGGCGTCTGCAATTTTTATGCAGTAGCCTGCTGGGGAGCTGGGACCACAGAAAGGGATAGGAAAAGACTCAACAAACTGGTGATGAAGGCTAGCTCTGTTCTGGTCTGCCCTCTGGACACCATAGAGGAGGTGGGCGAGAGAAGGATGCTAGCCAGGCTGGCATCTATGAGCAGGTCCTTCAGTAGTAGACTGCTGCACCCTCAGTGCAAGGAGGAGCGCTTCCGTAGGTCCTTCATCCCAGCAGCAGTTAGACTCTTTAATGCAACATCACAAAGTAGAATTGCTAATTGATGCTGAACTTGAGTAGCACTGGACAATATTTTGCACTACATTTTTTATCTATTTATTAACTTTGTGTCACTTCCAACTGTGCAAAATTACCTCTATTCGCATATTTATTTGTATATTTGTGTTTATAGATTGTTTACATAAGGTTGGTTATTGTGTAAATACAGTTGGTTTATTTATTATTAGGGCCCGAGCACCGATGGTGTGAGGACCCTCTTGGAATTGCTCTGTTTATTATTATTATTCTTCTCCGCAATGAATCGCATTTTTGAGGGCCTAAACATGCACGAAAACTCACGAAAATTTGCACACGCGTCAGAACTGGCGAAAATTTACATCTGATATGCGTTTCAAAATTGGGCGGGGCAAAATGGCTCGATAGCGCCACCTATAAAGGTTCAACGGAGTGCGCCTCGCGTTACGTTTCACGTACGTGTACGAAATTCGGTACATACATGTAATGGCCCAATACCTACAAAAAAGTCTCTTGGAGCGTAGCCCTAAACACAACAGGAAGTCAGCCATTTTGAACTTCCTCTCAGATTTTTGTGCAGTTTTTGCCATTTTCAGGCCTCGTACTTTAACGAACTCCTCCTACAGTTTTAATCTGATCATCTTCAAATTTGGTGAGTGTAATCTTAAGGCCTTTGCGACGTTAAATTGCGAAGATCTTGAGTTTTCGTCGAAGGGCGTGTCCTCGGCGGCCTGACAAATTTCGATGTTTCGCCATGAAACAGGAAGTTGCTGTAACTCAGGCAAACAATGTCCAATCTGCCGCAAACTTCAC
Source organism: Chrosomus eos (assembly GCA_036326025.1). NCBI lineage: Eukaryota > Metazoa > Chordata > Actinopteri > Cypriniformes > Leuciscidae > Chrosomus > Chrosomus eos. The sequence goes on from JAZAVI010000545.1 coordinate 47,145, forward strand.
ACGTTTGATAAGAGTCCTGTCCCGAACACATATCCATCCTCAAATTCAGTTAGTCATAGCGCCACCTGCTGGCAACAGGAAGTGACATGTTTAACACTGTTGTGGACTACTAATAACATATAAAAAAGTGCCAGCAAGTGCTAAACATGCTAGCAACATACTAGAAACATGCTAAAACATGCTAGCAAACACTTAGCTAAGTGCTAAAGCATGCTAATGCAATGAAACAGGAAGTTGTTGTTACTTAAGAAGGCAATGTCCAATCTGCCCCAAACTTAACACATTTGATAAGAGTCCTGCCCTGAACACATCTACATGACAATTTTCACCTATAGTAATAGCGCCACCTACTGGCAACAGGAAGTGACATGTTTAACATTGTGATGCAGTACTGACAACATAGTAAATATGCCATTGAGTTATAAACATGTTATAAACATGTTAAAACATGCTAGCAATTCTTAGCTAAGTGCTAAAGCATGCTAATGAAATGAAACAGGAAGTTGTTGTTACTTAAGGCAATGTCCAATCTGCCCCAAACTTCACACATTTGATAAGAGTCCTGCCCTGAACACATCTACATGACAATATTCAGTTATAGTAATAGCGCCACCTACTGGCAACAGGAAGTGACATGTTTAACACTGTGATGCAGTACTAGCAACATATTAAATATGCCATTGAATTATAAACGTTACAAACATGTTAAAACATGCTAGCAATTCTTAGCTAAGTGCTAAAGCATGCTAATGAAATGAAACAGGAAGTTGTTGTTACTTAAGAAGACAATGTCCAAACTGCCCCAAACTTCACACATTTGATAAGAGTCCTGCCCTAAACACATCTACATGACAATTATCAGCTATAGTAATAGCGCCACCTACTGGCAACAGGAAGTGACATGTTTAAAAGTGTGATGCAGTACTGGCAACATAGTAAATATGCCATTGAGTTATAAACATGTTATAAACATGTTAAAACATGCTAGCAATTCTTAGCTAAGTGCTAAAGCATGCTAATGAAATGAAACAGGAAGTTGTTGTTACTTAAGGCAATGTCCAATCTGCCCCAAACTTCACACGTTTGATAAGAGTCCTGCCCTGAACACATCTACATGACAATATTCAGTTATAGTAATAGCGCCACCTACTGGCAACAGGAAGTGACATGTTTAACAGTGTGATGCAGTACTGGCAACATAGAAAATATGCCATTGAGTTATAAACATGTTATCAACATGTTTAACATGCTAGAAATTCTTAGCTAAGTGCTAAAGCATGCTAATGCTATGAAACAGGAAGTTGTTTTTACTTAAGAAGGCAAAGTTCAATCTGCCCCAAACTTCACATGTTTGATAAGAGTTCTGTCCTGAACACATGTGCATGCTCATATTCAGTTACAGTCATAGCGCCACCTGCTGGCAACAGGAAGTGACATGTTTAACAGCATGCTATTATCCCCATAATAAATGACATTTTTGTAACTGACTTTGACATACTCCCACTATATTTATCTACTTAAATGCACATAGCCCACCGTGCTCTGTCTTCCTAAAGCCACCGGGTGGCGATGGCACGGGTGCGAGGGCCCTTTCAATGCTGCTTGCAGCTTTAATTATTATTGTAATTAATTTTTACTCTATTCTATTCTTATATTTTGTATCTTACGGGAGCTGCAGTAACAATGAAATTTCCCCAGTGTGGGATTAATAAAGTCAATCAATCAATCAATCAAAACCCCCTTAACCCGCTGGGGTCGGCCGTCGTGACAAGCTCGATTTTTTTCACATAGCAGAAAAATAGACTTAAAATACTCAATCATTTTTGGTCATACAGATTTAAGAAATATGAAAAAAGAAACTGTTAAATGTCTATTTTTTTATGTGTCCACTTACAATCGAAACAAAACATTGTGCTTTTGTAAAATAAAGAAAATAAACAGGGTGGGCATTCTGCCTCTCCGTCTCCGTGAATTTTTTTTTCTTGAGCACGTCTCTAAACTGAAACAAAATTCAGCGAATACTATTCACCCAGGCATGAGATGAAATTTCTCTGTTTAAGTAATTTGTATAAAACCAACAAGATTTCCAGTTTCTCGAACGCTTGCTCATTAATTTTTATTTGACCTAGCCCACACCCGCAAAAGAAACGGATATGCAAATCACGGATATGCGAACATAATCATGATGATGATGATGATGTAAACAGTGGGCTGTTTACACCTGCCCACTTCATGTGTTTCTGTGATCTGATAGCTATCCGATCGTGAAAAGAACAGGTGTAAATGCCCTCCGAAACGCATTCGAGACAGATTTAAATCCGATTGCTCAAAAAACTTCAGGAGGAGGTCTGGGCCGCTTAGCAGAAAAAAACTGGACAAGTGTAAATGCATCTGGTTGTTGAAACCACATATGTAAAGTGGACTTCTCCCAACAATGCTAAAAATAAACGTGTGAGAGCGTATTATAGCGATGAAGCTGCAACACGCATCACCGCAGATGAGCAGCTCGAGCATCTATTCATCAAGCCACCGTGCAAACTATCGCAAATCAAAGTGAAAGTAAGTCGCAGACGCTTAACACACAATCAACTTCGTTAAAAGTAAAGAAACAAAATGATCTTACCAGGGCTGTCTCTCTTATTGCGGTCTTTGATTTTGAAATTAGCTAATGATCAATAAATGCAGCGCATTACTGTTGGTGACATGAAATCTGCATATAGCGCGTTGTTTGAAGATTGGATTTATATCCGTTTTGCGAAAACATATTTATGTGACCAGGTGCAAATGGAATCGTTTTGATAAATCAGATCAGTAAAAACGCATGAAGTGTCCAGGTGTAAACGGCCCCATTATGAGCTGTCAGCATCTGTATAATTTTCTGTTAATTAATTGCAAATTGTGGCATGTTGCAAAGCAGTCCCATCTTTTGTGTTTTTATGAATGACATAATCGACTAGTCTACGTCGACTCGACTTTGATAACAGTCGACTTCAAAAAATCTGAAGTCGTTCAATCCCTAATATATATATATATATATATATATAACTGCTGAAAAAATCTTTGGTGCTTCACTGCCACATATTCAGGACATCTACACAGAGCGCTGTGTGCATAGAGCAAATAACATCATTAAGGACTTCACTCATTTTTCACGTGACATGTTCATACTCCTTCAGTCTGGTAAAAGATACAGAAGTATCAGAGCAAGAACTAGTAGGCTATTAAATAGCTTTTTCTCCACAGCTATTAGACTGCTTAACCAGAGAACGTGATTTGAAATTGATTATTTATGTATTTTATTCTTTTATTCTTTTTCTAGTGTATTTTAGTATATTCATATTGGTCCCACTTTATATTAAGTGGCCCTAATACCTGTGAACTTACATGGTTACTAGATATGTACTTAGTATGTAACTACAGTGTAAATACACATTGGTACATAGTATTTACAACAGTAATATTTGTGTAACTACACATATGTAACAACCCACGGAAAGGTATGTGTAAGTACAAATGTGTAACAGGACATTGGTAACAACACTTTTTCCACTACAGTAAGTACACATGTGTAACAGGCATTGTGTAACTACATTTTGTAACAACAATATGTATTCACACAAGTTGTTCCACTTCCACACGCAGTCTTCCATACTGTAGTTACCAGTTAACAACACACTGAAACCATGATGATTCCTATGTGTATACCATGTATTTACTATATGTCCGACAGGACTTATATTGAATTACAGCTAAAGTTTTCCCTTGTGGTACCAGTGTACTTGCATGGTTACTCCTCAGGAACTCTGCACTTGATACAATGTGTTCAATTGTCATAACTTACTGTGTATTATGCAAAACCCAAACCTCTGTGCAACACTGTATTAACAGTGTACTTACATGGTAACTCCTCAGGAACTGTCTACTTAATATAAAGTGTAAAATGGTCATAACTTACTCTGTAATATGCAAAACCAAAACCTCTGTGCAACACTGTATTAACAGTGTACTTACATGGAAACTCCTCAGGAACTGTCTACTTAATATAAAGTGTAAAATGGTCATAACTTACTCTGTAATATGCTAAACCCAAACCTCTGTGCAACACTGTATTAACAGTGTACTTACATGGAAACTCCTCAGGAACTGTCTACTTAATATAAAGTGTAAAATAGTCATAACTTACTCTATAAATGCAAAACCCAAACCTCTGTGCAACACTGTATTAACAGTGTACTTACATGGTAACTCCTCAGGAACTGTCTACTTAATATAAAGTGTAAAATGGTCATAACTTACTCTGTAATATGCAAAACCAAAACCTCTGTGCAACACTGTATTAACAGTGTACTTACATGGTAACTCCTCAGGAACTGTCTACTTAATATAAAGTGTAAAATGGTCATAACTTACTCTGTAATATGCAAAACCAAAACCTCTGTGCAACACTGTATTAACAGTGTACTTACATGGTAACTCCTCAGGAACTGTCAGGGTCATTGTTGTGTACCACAGTAAATGCTAAACACAAGGTTACGTAGTGGATAGTAAACTCTGAAATATAAATGTGATAGTTATGCTTTGATAGATTCTGGGATATTACTGCATAGCACTTTTAAAGATTTACTCTTTATTTTATATTTTTTGATTTTACATTGTGGTGACCTATTTGCCTTTACAGTAAATTACAGTGTTCTGTAAACAATAAACAAGATTAGCCTACACTTTAAAACCTTAAAAAAAACCTTGTTTAATCATTTAACCATTTTGTAGCATTTAGTTTATTTACTGTGAGACACAAAAAGCGTTTTCTCCAATAAAACACAACATAAATTCACAAAATACATCAATTTTATTAACCTGATGTAATCCAAATCTTTAGAATCCATACGTTGTTTGCAAGAAACAGATCAAAATTCAGCCCTTTATGATCTTCATCTCCATTTCTCAGCAGCGACCGCAAAGTGCAAACGTCAAATCCCGCGCTCAGGCGCGCTGGTGATGAATTCAAATTCAAAAAATGCGCCTTCAAGCAGCGTTACGACATGTTTTACGGCCGTGATATCAAACGCTCATTGGCTCTCGCCTGCTTCGTCACAAATTGCGACATGCCGTGTTTCAGTCGGTGTAGTAGGCTACAGAGAAGCGCGCGTGCCTTCACACAGAGCGAACCGAAACTACATTAACATTTTCATGGATTAATAATTTATATTCTGATCTGTACCTCATACACAACTATTATAATACTGCCAGAGAGGACTGCGGCTGCAACGCATCATCATGTGAACCACTTTTGGTACCGGTTTTTACATTTTCGCAATAAACAAATTATTGTGAAATTTATATTGTTACTTGTCTGTATGTTATGTTTTTTTTTTTTTCTTCATAAGTGTAGCCTACGTAGTTTTAAGGAATGGTTATGGGTAGGTTTAGGGGTATGAGTAGGATTAGTGGCTCAAAATATATTTTAATGCTATTGTTAATAAAACTATGAGAGGTTTGGGTTTGCCTAGATGGTCTCTGTTATGACCGTTTTACACTTTATATTAAGTGGACAGTTCCTGAGGAGTTACCATGTAAGTACACTGTTAATACAGTGTTGTACAGAGGTTTTGGTTTTGCATATTACAGAGTAAGTTATGACCATTTTACACTTTATATTAAGTGGACAGTTCCTGAGGAGTTACCATGTAAGTACACTGTTAATACAGTGTTGCATAGAGGTTTGGGTTTAGCATATTACAGAGCAAGTTATGACCATTTTACACTTTATATTAAGTAGACAGTTCCTTTGGAGTTACCATGTAAGTACACTGTTAATACAGTGTTGCACAGAGGTTTGGGTTTTGCATATTACAGAGTAAGTTATGACTATTTTACACTTTATATTAAGTAGACAGTTCCTGAGGAGTTACCATGTAAGTACACTGTTAATACAGTGTTGCACAGAGGTTTTGGTTTTGCATATTACAGAGTAAGTTATGACCATTTTACACTTTATATTAAGTAGACAGTTCCTGAGGAGTTACCATGTAAGTAAACTGTTAATACAGTGTTGCACATAGGTTTGGGTTTAGCATATTACAGAGCAAGTTATGACCATTTTACACTTTATATTAAGTAGACAGTTCCTGAGGAGTTACCATGTAAGTAAACTGTTAATACAGTGTTGCACAGAGGTTTGGGTTTTGCATATTACAGAGTAAGTTATGACCATTTTACACTTTATATTAAGTAGACAGTTCCTTTGGAGTTACCATGTAAGTACACTGTTAATACAGTGTTGCACAGAGGTTTGGGTTTTGCATATTACAGAGTAAGTTATGACCATTTTACACTTTATATTAAGTAGACAGTTCCTGAGGAGTTTCCATGTAAGTACACTGTTAATACAGTGTTGCACAGAGGTTTTGGTTTTGCATATTACAGAGTAAGTTATGACCATTTTACACTTTATATTAAGTAGACAGTTCCTGAGGAGTTACCATGTAAGTACACTGTTAATACAGTGTTGCACAGAGGTTTGGGTTTTGCATATTACAGAGTCAGTTATGACTATTTTACACTTTATATTAAGTAGACAGTTCCTGAGGAGTTACCATGTAAGTACACTGTTAATACAGTGTTGCACAGAGGTTTGGGTTTTGCATAATACACAGTAAGTTATGACAATTGAACACATTGTATCAAGTGCAGAGTTCCTGAGGAGTAACCATGTAAGTACACTGGTACCACAAGGGAAAACTTTAGCTGTAATTCAATATAAGTCCTGTCGGACATATAGTAAATACATGGTATACACATAGGAATCATCATGGTTTCAGTGTGTTGTTAACTGGTAACTACAGTATGGAAGACTGCGTGTGGAAGTGGAACAACTTGTGTGAATACATATTGTTGTTACAAAATGTAGTTACACAATGCCTGTTACACATGTGTACTTACTGTAGTGGAAAAAGTGTTGTTACCAATGTCCTGTTACACATTTGTACTTACACATACCTTTCCGTGGGTTGTTACATATGTGTAGTTACACAAATATTACTGTTGTAAATACTATGTACCAATGTGTATTTACACTGTAGTTACATACTAAGTACATATCTAGTAACCATGTAAGTTCACAGGTATTAGGGCCACTTAATATAAAGTGGGACCTTTATATTTATATTTAAATTGTGCTTTTTTTGATTAGTTACTATTGCACTGAATTACTGAGTGGTGGATGTGTGAAACACAATTTCGTTTTTATGTACACCATGAAAATGACAAATAAAGGAATCTCGAATATATATTAGGGGTGGAACGGTACATGTATTCGTATCGAACCGAAACGGTACGGGCGTCGCGGTTCGGTGCACGAATTTGCACGGAGAATACACGGTACAAAAAAAAAAACTCTTAAATAGCGATAAATTTCGCTCTATTCGCTTTTGGTGTGACTGTGAACGCAGCATAATGAACAGGCTGCGATCAAGATTGCAATGTTGGAGTGTGTGTGTGTGTGCGAGAGAGAGAGAGGCGCGATGAACACCGTGATAAACAGTGTGTGTGTGCGTGTGCGCGTGTGTGAGGGAGGGAGGGAGGAGGGAGGGGGAGGGGCGCGAATCGCGCGATCGAAGAGTGTGTGTGTGTGTGTGTGTGTGTGTGTGTGTGTGTGTGTGTGTGTGTGTGTGTGTGTGTGTGTGTGTGTGTGTGCACGCGAGAGAGATCTCTCGTGCGCGATCGAACAGTGGAAACAAAAACATACTACGTGATTTTTTTCATACAGGACATTAACTGCAAAGTGTTTACTTATATTTGTGTACACTCTAGGGCTGTGTATTGGCAAGAATCTGGCGATACGATACGTATCACGATACATGGGTCACGATTCAATATATTGCAATATATTTCGATACTGTGCATAAGGCGATATATTGCGATTTTTTTCTTCTTCTTTTTTTAAAGTAGGACTATAATTTTAGAAAAAGTATTATTTTTTTTAAAAAAAGACATGATGTGCATAAAAGTCAAACAAGTTTACTTTAGGTAAACAATTCAGTACACAGAAAATCAAACTGCCAGTTTGGGGTTGTGGTTCACAGGTTCTTAGTGAGCAAATTTGTATATGCTCAAGTAGGCCATAATAAAAGAAAATACATAGCCCCTGTCACAATACATAACACATACACATTATGGGTGATGTTATGCATCATTATAATTATTTATGTGTCAATAAAAAAATGCTTGCACTTTTCCTAGTACACAGGGTAGGCTACGTCCAACACGTTTTGTGTTGCAAAAACACGAACACAATTCCTAAAGGAAACATTGAGGAACAAATGTAGCTAAATAGTCAGTTAAAGAAAATACATAGGCCCTGACTGTCTGTGACATCTAGGCTAATGCATAACACATAAGGTGCAATGAGGTGCCATCGTCATTAAAAAAATGCTTGCACTATTATTAATACACATCCAACACAACATACCGTAAAACTTCAAATAATAGCCGAGTCCCAAATAGAAGCATGTCTCTTTTACACGCCTGGTGTGGCAACAGGTTTGGGTAAATAAAGGCCGGTCTCAAATAAGGCCGGGTCTGTTTTCTAGTTTCGGGTTGTATTTAATCTTCTAAAACCCGTCAGATCGTCCGCTTTTTGGCACCGCCAAAGCAAATTTGTGTCCCGCCAAAGCCTTTTTTGATCGGTGAGTGATGTAGAATGACTGCTGCGCAAACGAGCAGAGAGAGAGAGCGAGAGAGAGAGAGCCCCGGCCATATATTAATCAAAATAGGATGACACTAGTGGTGCGTCTCAGCATAGCCATCTAGTGGTAGGGATTTAAACACAACATACCGGTAAACGGGAACCACGGTCCCATGAATACTTTTGCTTGTAAAAAAAAAAAAAAAAAAAAAAAAAATCGATATTGCGTTTTTGAAAATCGATACAGTATTGCAAAATAAAATATCGCGATACTCAAGTGTATCGATTTTTTCTTACACCCCTAGTACACTCGCAATAAAACACAACATTGTGCTTTTGTCACACTCTAAACTCTTGTCAAACTGTAACCTACAACTGTTAACAAACGTTTTTAATGGTTGTATTATTTTATACGGAAATCAATTACTTAGGCTATAATTCAGATGAGAATAAAGTTAGGGTTAACTAAAATGAAAGAAAACAAATATATTGATCTGAAATAGCAAATTAATTTTAAATTCATTCAGGTACAATTACCAAACATATCTCAAGGTCTTTTCATCTTTTAATAAATAATTAAATTATTAATTAATAAACTAATTATATAAAACTCCTGTCAGTGCACTACGAATAAACTGGTTCTATGCCTTTATTAATAAAACTTATTTAAAAAATACAAGGCTTAAGACATTTATAAAAAATGCCTTCTGCATTTTTATTTTGCTTTTCACTCCATTGTACCGAAATCGTACCGAACCGTGGCGTCTGAACCGAGGTATGAACCAACCGTAACTTCTGTGTACCGTTCCACCCCTAATATATATATATTAGGGCCGGGACTTTAATGCGTTAATTAAGATTACAGACTTTAACGCGTTAATTAATTACACAAAAATTTTAATCGCACTTATTATTGCACCGCGGAACGTTTCTCACTGGATGAGTTTCAGTGGACCGATTATACTGGCGCACCAACTAGCGTTCACATGAGCGTTCATGATGAAGAAGCTGACCATAGAAGCTGACGAGATCGCTTTGGTTCATTATTCAAAGTCTTTCTCAAGGAATTTCACCAATACCTCCAAACGCTTTCTATTTCAGAGAAGACCAAAGCAAGGAAAACATTATCTTGTTGTGCTCTCTTCAAAATCCCCCTTTAAAGTTGTCACATTTTATGCTCTAATTGTTTGTAGCCTATCTATTTTATGTATTTGATTATCCTCTCTTGTATTATTGTATATGTATATATATATATATATATATATATATATATATATATATATATAATATATATATATATATATATATATACACAATATATATATATATATCGCAATTTTAACCAGAAAAATTCACAATGTATCCCCAAAGTCGTGCAGCCATATATCAGCATGTTCACAGGTGTTTATATTTTTACAGGGACGAGATGCCACTGATGAGGCCTGCAGACTAACATTCACAGGAGACTGTACATGAACATGGTAAAATGAAAAATCAAACACCTTGGAAATGACAGGTATGTACTATGTTTCAGGAACGGCACAAAATTGTGTGACTGTCCAAGCCTCTGTCTTTAGATCAGTGTATTTACTAATGTGCTTTTTTGTCCTTTGTTGTGTATCTTTGGATTATGTTATAAATAAATCCAAACCATCTAAAAGCCATTCTTTTTTAAATCTCCTCATTCTTTGTGCAAGGCTCCTTATAATGATATGGCCTGAAAGCACCTAGTAGGGCCATTATAGGAGGGTCTTTGTCTTCCTCAGGTGTAAAATGCAGTAATATTAATGAGATTACGCCTCCATCGCATAAAGCTTTTGTCACACAAAACACGTCATACAAATTTTAAGACTTTATTGTCTTATCTGAATGAGTAGTTAGGATGATTTTCACATAGTTTTGGATCAAATTTTCTAGGCTATGTGATACATTTTTCAAAAGTATTGTGAAGAAATAATCAATATGGGTTTCATGACCTTATTTCAGTGACAATTCTTTTTTGTTTTTTCACAAGCCACGCATAAACGTCATTATCTCAAAACTACATATTACTGTAGCAGAGTTTGTGCTGAATACAGTGTAATAAAACTTTAGCCATGAAACTGTCACAAGTAACAGAAATAAGCACAAATGTCAGAGCATGTCAGAACACCTCCAGGACCCAGAAAACACCTCGGACCCCTGAGGGTTAATTGGGGCCTTGATGGGGATGTGTGTGCAGCCTATGGCACCAATCCCATTAGGGAAGTCTGAGGGACATATAGTTAAAGTCATACTTATTGGCATGGTCATGATGGCACGATCTTCATTATAATGGTTGTAAAAATCTGCTTTACAACCTTGAGTCTTACATGGCTTGGAAATACCACAAAAGCCCTAAAAACTGCTTGAGTGCCAGGTAAACTTTGCGAATGTCATGACAGACAGCACTTTTTACCAAGTTCTCCGCATCTCCAATAGTGTAAAGGAGTGCCACTCGCAAAGAATCTCAGGACAATGCACACGGTTTGTGCTGTTATTAAAGCCCGATTCTGACAAGTCCAACGTTTAATGTGTGAAAAAAGATATCTATCTATCTATCTATAATTACAGGAACGTCTATCTTAGGGGTGTGCGATATGACGATATTTAATCGTGGACGATTAAAATGTCTCCACGATTCACTTTTTCGGAAATATCGTAGAATCGCGCTACAGTGCGCGTTCTATCAGATGCAGTTCTATGGCTTTTTTTTCAGCTACGTATACAACATGCGATGCGCGGCGCGCTAGATGTCAGCGTGTTAACAGAATCAAACTACTTGCTCGTGAGATTAAACAACGCAAGGACGATGGATGAAAACACAGAGGAGTTGGTCCCTAAAAAGAATTCAACATCGATAATATGGAAATGGTTTGGGTTTTCTATAACAGACACGGCGCAAACGACCGTTATTTGCAAATGTTGCAATGATAAGATTCGCACGTCAGACGGCAACACAACTAATCTTTTTAACCACCTCAAGAGAAAACACCATAAAGAATATGCTGACAGTCAAATTATGTATGATATAGTTTTTTGTTTTTTTTTTAGAAAAAAGTGCCAAAGACCCTCGTGTTGAACGCATGACATCTATCTCCAAGAAAGTCGTCAGTACATTCTCTTTCAGTTGGAAGAAAAACAGGGAATTAATTAAAGCTCAAACAGAGCTGAAAATACCTCAACATAAACTCATCACTGAATCCCCTACACGATGGGGTTCCAGACTCAACATGATTGAGAGAGTGCTTGACCAGGAAAAGGCCATTTCGCAGGTCCTGAAGGCAGACCGGAAGGCGAGGCATTTGGTCCCATCATGGCAAGACATTGACGTGATGGAGTCTGTGAAAAAAGCACTGAGTCCACTGAGAGACTTCACGGATGCACTCTCCGGTGAGGACTATGTGAGTGTGTCCTACGTAAAGCCAGTGCTTTACCTGTTGAAAGTCAACATCTTGAGCCTGAATGATGACACTGAACTAACAAAAACAATGAAGCAAACAATTCTCGATTACCTCACTGACAAATATCAGGATCCCACCACTGATGACCTGTTGGATATGGCTTCGCTTCTGGATCCCAGGTTCAAAACCCAATACATTGCAAGCGACAAGATAGAGGGAATACAAGCCAGAGCTGTATCTGAGCTGGAGTCTTTGCTGACCGTACAGTATCCAGCAGCATCGGTTCAACAGTGTACATCTGCCTCCACATCACAGAGCCTTGACGCAGAACAAACCCCACACAAGAAAGTAAAGAAATCACTTGCCAGCTTTTTGAAAACCTCAGGTGGTGCAAGTGCATCTGCTGCTGTTTCAGGATCAACTTCCTTTTCTCTAAAAGAGGCAATAGAAGGGGAACTAAAGGGATACGTGTCCATACCGAATGCAGAAAGTGAGGTGAATCCCTTGGAATGGTGGAAAGTCCATGAGGCAAACTTTCCAAGAGTTAGCCAACTTGCTAAAAAGTACTTGTGCATTCCGGCCACAAGTGCTCCCTCCGAAAGAGCTTTTAGCACTGGTGGCAATATTGTCACATGTCAGAGGGCAACTCTCAAGCCAGATAAAGTCAATCAACTGGTTTTCCTCTCTAAAAATTTGTGATTGGGATCAGTCATACTTTACGTTCTTATAGGATATATACTTTGTAGGAATTTGAAAGGTTTGTTCTAAAGCTGCTAAGTTTAAAAGAGTCAGGATTCAGAAATATGTTTGCACCTTTGGTTGATTGTTTGGTTCCTGAATCACATTGCACTATTTATTGTGTTGTTTTACCTTTGAAGCAAATGTTCATTTGGGGATGTATCCTATAGTCTCTGACTGTACTTAATTTATAACTAGTTAATATTTTTTTTATTCAAACATTTTTATTTAACTTTTTAAGTTACTTAATTGTTTTTGATGCATCTGTTTATCTATATTTTTCATGCTAGATGCTACCTCAAAAAAAAATAGAAAGATAAAAACATGCTGCCGTTTTGCTCAGGGTCAGTCTACTGACTGTTACAGCTGTTGCCAATGTTTGATATCTTTTTTTTTAAACACTGTTCATTTTGTGATGAGAAGTCTGATTGTAATGCAAGTCCTGTTGACTGTTCTTACTTTGCACAATTGCACTTCCATTAAACATACACTTGATTAAAATATGCTACTGTCTTTTTTTTCCCCCTTTTATGTTTTCTTACCTTGTATGGCTATATTTTTTAAATGGGGATATAAGTTTGCTTGTATTGCGGCTCAGTAATTTGTAAAATAGTCTTAAAAAGCAATTTGAAAAAGAATCGTGATTTTTCCTGAAAAAATCGTGATATGATATTTTTTCCATATCGCCCACCCCTAGTCTGTCTGTCGTGTCTTTTATTCGCATATCTTTTGAACCATTAGTCCGAATGATTTCAAACTTGACAGGTGTCTTTTAGTAAGCACAGGCAAGTTTGACGTTGTTTGGATTAGAAATGCAAAAGATATGGTTAAATATCTCGGTAAAAGAGGCACACATTAGCTTTTGACGCTCTACCGGCTGGCCACTCCCCTCTCACACTGCACAGTGAGAGAGCACAGCACAGCGCAGGACCAGACCAGACACAGAGAGGGCTAAAGAAAGCAACAGAGCTTAAGTAGCGTTTTCTCAGAGTTCACTGTGTAGCCTGGTCCCTGAATTGTCACACTTATTCATTTGTGGATGTTAACTGAATCTGTAAGTCACTGTTTACTTCTGAATATTATATTTCATTCTAGTGCGCTTAACGTTATCTCTACTGTCACTGTGTAATAATAGCCTATGCTATTCACCAACTAAAACCAACTCACTGAATATAAACCTAACAGATCACTCAGATCATTAGGATCACATCAGTTAGAAATACCAAGGGTTCACTAAGCAAGGAAAGTCTGCTTTTAGCTACTATGCTGGAACCAGCTTCCAGAAGAGATCAGATGTGCTCCTACAGTAGTCACATTCAAATCCAGACTCAAAACACTTCTGTTTAGCTGTGCATTTACTGAATGAGCACTGTGCCACTGTTCGTCCGACTGTCCCACCCCTGAAAGTTCCTGAACTTAAAGTCCCTGTAAAGGCAATTTAAAAAAAAATTCTAAACACATTATAAATGTTAGAAATGTATTGCTAAAACATATTACAAAGACTGTGAACTGTGAAGTACTGAATTGCGGATTTAGACCGTTAAACAGTTTTTCACCGTTGCTATTTTCCGGATTGTCTGGGCGGGCTAAAAGGGGGCTTGATAACGCACTGCAGCCCTTGAGCTCCTGGACACGCCCCTACTTGATGACGCACTGGAGCCCTTGAGGTCCTGGACACGCCCCTACTTGATGACGCACTGGAGCCCTTGAGCTCCTGGACACGCCCCTACTTGATGATGCACTGGAGCCGCTGAGGCTGCCGCTCCTAACAATAATAGAGCACATTCACATCAGTTTGTCGCTCAATCGCTAGTTACTGCCAGTACTATTATTAGTAACAGCCTACAGACTGCTAGCTAGCTATGCCTTCGTCACAGAAATGCGTACTACCTGGATGCGATCACCGGATCACGTACAAAACAGATCGGTGTCCTTATTTAAATTTCCGAAAAACGATTACAACAAGAAGAAGTAGATTAATTTTGTGAAGAGCCACCTTGATGGAGAGCTGAGGATCACCGCCAAAACCCACCTCTGTTAGTGATCATTTTCGGGATAGTTTTATAAACTTTCGTCGGAGACAACTGGGAATCACAGATAATCCGCTGTTACTGGTGAATGGGGCCGAACCGACTCCCGCCTCGGCATTCACCCTCTCCCGTCGCGCCGACAACTGGTGCCATGATCATCGGCAGTGCGTGCCCACCGTGCGAGCATCCATTCCGGCTGTAGAGTTGAGTGTGGCGACGGCAGCTTTCCCGCGAGTGGGCGTGGTTTCAGCGCAGCCAGCGGACACACCCCCAGCGTTTGACAGCAGAGATTACTGCTCATTTTTTCAAGATTTTGATAGCTTATTTTATGTACTTACTGGCTTTTTTTATCATTCAAATTTGGCTGGGTGACTAATAACACATTTTCTGTGGTGTGGCAAACTCAGAACACATACTTAATTTTGACTTTACAGGGACTTTAAAAGTAGTAAGTACTACCTTAATAAAGTACTACCTTTACGAAGAACGGTATAAAGTATACAAGAACAAACTGATAACCATTGTTCGAAACAGTAAGAAATTATACTATGAAAATAAATTAAATGAGAACAAAAGTAATATTAAAGGAATTTGGAGTATACTGAATAAATTGCTAAGAGACAACTGTAAAATCAACTCATATCCTGATTATTTTATAGATAACGACACTGAAAACTACAATATGAAAAACATTGTCAATAAGTTCAATGATTTTTTTTATAAATGTTGGTCCTGAATTAGCGGCCAAAATCCCAGCATGTAGTAATGACATAATGGTGGATTCAGCTATAGAAAGGAACCCGCAAACCATCTTTCTCTCTGATGTGAGCGAGACAGAAATCAAAACTATTGTGTATAAATGTAAAAATAAATCATCTATGGACTATTTGGACATTAATATGAGATTAATAAAAAGAATAATAGATAATATTGTGAAACCCTTAACACACATATGTAATGCTTCACTCCAAACTGGAACTTTTCCAGACAAAATGAAAATAGCCAAAGTGTTACCACTATTTAAAAACGGAAGTAAACATATATTTATACAAATTATAGGCCTGTCTCTGCCACAGTTCTCAAAAATATTGGAGAAAACATTCTATAGCAGACTGGATACATTTATTGCGAAGCATGAATTAATTAACGAAGGGCAATACGGATTTAGACCCAAAAGATCGACCACTATGGCTATTATTGATGCTGTGGAAGAAATCACCAGTGCTGTAGACTGCAAAAAACACGCTGTTGGAATTTTTATAGATCTAAGGAAAGCATTCGATACCATCAATCATGCTAATCTTGTACATAAATTAGAAAAATATGGTATTCGGGGAGTAGCTGGGAACTGGATTAAAAGTTATTTAGATGAGAGACAACAATTTGTTAAAATGGGGGACACTGAATCAAAATGTATGAGCATTGTTTGTGGGCTGCCTCAAGGGTCTATACTGGCTCCCTTACTATTCAATTTATATATTAATGATATATTTAAAGTATCAGATTTGTTAAAAATTGTGTTATTTGCTGACGATACCAACATATTTTATTCTAATGATAACTATAATAGACTTATAAAGGATGTAAATCAGGAATTAGCTAAATTTAAAACATGGCTGGATTTAAACAAATTATCACTTAATCTAGACAAAACAAAAATGATCATGTTTAGCAATTGTAAGGAAAATCCTGAACTACTGATAAATATAAATGATATTAAAATAGAAAAAGTAACAGAAATCAAATTCTTGGGAGTCACGATAGACAACAAACTGAGCTGGAAATCACACATTGGACACACACAAAGGAAGATATCAAAAAATATTGCAATTATAAACAAAGCTAAGTATGTTTTAAATTACAAGGCACTGTATATATTGTATTCCAGTCTTATTTTACCATACTTAACTTATGGAATTGAGGTCTGGGGTAATAATTATAAAAGTTCCCTTCGTTCCCTTGTAATACTTCAAAAACGAGCAATCAGAGTTATTCATAAGGTAGGATACCTCAAACACACAAATATATTGTTTTTACGAAGTAACATGCTCAAATTCATGGATTTAATTGATTTTTATACTGTACAATTAGTGTATAAAGCGAATCGGTTCGTACTACCAACAAATATTCAAAAATTATTCAAAAAAAGAGATAGCTGTTACAATTTCAGAGGGTATGGCCAACTCAAAGTACCAGCGTTCAGAACTACAAAGAAAAGTATGTGTGTGTCGGTGTGTGGCGTCAGGCTCTGGAATAACCTGAGAGACCAACTCAAGCAGTGCCCATTCATTTATCAGTTCAAATCCAAGTATAAACAAGGCTTACTGTCTAAGTAGTGTTGTCACGATACCAAAATTATTGTTTCGATACCGATACCAAGTCAAGTATTGCGATTTCGATACTTTTTCGATACTTTTCCTGAAAAGGGAGAAACACTCTCAAATATCATTGCTGTGCTTTATTTTAAAACCGGGACAACATTCCAATCATACACACCACACTAATAAATGAACATATGAACAGCAGATATGTTAAACATTTGAACAAAATATAAAAAATAAATTAGAGCAATGACATTCAAGGTAAAAAAATAATAAATTTAGCACCATTATCTCAGTTATCATAAGCAACATAAGAGTTAACAGGAACTGATAAGAATTTATCAATATCCATGCCACTGAAGATTCTGCTAATCGATCCGATTCTTTAGCGATTCTCTTATCGATTCCTGATAGCAGTGTGTGGAAAAAAGTAGTCTCATGCTAACAAGTGGTTTTATTTGTTTTAAAGCTTACACTTGAGTAAGCAAACTGTATTTTTATGTAATTTATGTAATAAATGAAACCTTATTGTAAAGTGTTACCAATTAGTTATAAACCGATTCAGATGTCTCGTGAGTTCAGTGTTGGACAGATCAGTTGTTTAAACCATTCATTAAAACGAATCGGTTCAAATGAGTCATTAGTTCGCGAATTGGGCGTGTCATTATCGGACGTGTGC
The DNA here is from genome assembly GCA_036326025.1 of Chrosomus eos. Classification (NCBI taxonomy): domain Eukaryota; kingdom Metazoa; phylum Chordata; class Actinopteri; order Cypriniformes; family Leuciscidae; genus Chrosomus; species Chrosomus eos. The sequence goes on from JAZAVI010000545.1 coordinate 65,021, forward strand.
GCGTTGTGTGATTATCCCCGCAGTTTAGGACATCCCACAAGATTTGTGTCATCACAGAAAACATCATCACTGGATAGGTTTGTTTTCGTTTATTTAAAGTGTGGTTTATATCAGCTGAATGTGCGGAACGCTTTTCAGAGAAGATAATTAAGGCAACATATTTTAGCACAATTCACACCCAGCGGTAATTCAGGAAAACAAATCTCCGAATGCTCCACATGAAAATTTAGTTTTCAGACCATACCATCGTGTCGATTTATTTTGATTAATATGTGGGAGAGAGCAAGACAGCGCTTAGTTTTGAGACGGAAGCCTTGTTTACTTTCGCCTGGCTCCGCAGATAAAGTGCGTGCGCGCGCGACCATGCAGGTCTCTCTCTCTCTCTCTCTCTCTCTCTCTCTCTCTCTCTCTCTCTCTCTCTCCTCTCTCTCTCTCTCCTCTCTCTCTCTCTCCTCTCTCTCTCTCTCTCTCTCTCTCTCTCTCTCTCTCTCTCTCTCTCTCTCTCTCTCTCTCTCTCTCTCTCTCTCTCTCTCTCTCTCTCTCTCTCTCTCTCTCTCTCTCTCTCTCTCCTCTCTCTCTCTCCTCTCTCTCTCTCTCTCTCGTTAGACATGCGCCCTGTCACACGCGCATCTAAGTTACATTACTCGCCCTGTCACACGCGCAAGTTACATTACTCACCGATCAAATAAGACTTTGGCGGGACAAAAATTCGCTGTAGTGTTTGTCACATGAGAGCTGCAGCTTCTGCTGCGTGCGTGAGGAGAAAAAAGTATCGATACTAATAAATTTAGGTATCGTGACGTTTTTAATTTCCGAGTATCGCGATACTTTTGAAGTATCGGTACACCGTGCAACACTATGTCTAAGTACAGGTCGGAAGAATATCCTTAAATGTGGAAAGGGTATTAATGGACGATTCTTCTTTTCTTTTCTTGGAATCATCAGAATGGTTGTGAGTTCATTTTGTTGATTGTATGGGCATTGGAAAAGCCCAACATAAATATGATTCAATTGTTTTCTTGATTGTAGTAATGTAACTACTGCACAAATGTATAAAAGGGGGTAGGCGTTAATAAGCTTAAGCTTCTGCCTACTCCTTTTGAGCATCATATTTACGTTTTTCATTATTTTCTTACATATTTATTGTGTATGTAAACTTCTTTAGTTTGGCCTATTATGCTGACCCTTGTTATTAGATAGAACTTTGTGGATACGAGATGCTCAAATAAAAGCAAAAAAAATTGTAATTGTAATTGTACCTCGTGAGCAGGGCCTTTTGAAGGGGAAAATATTTATCCGGACCTTCATTTAGACCCTGGTTCTTGCAGTGTAAACACACTGAGTACTATACCCCAAAGTTCCTGGTTCCTGGGGAAAGTTCCTGTGGTGGAAATGCGGCTTAAGTGATATTATGTATTCTGACTTGTGTATTGTGTGTTCTCTACAGGTTGCTGTATCTGCAGCTGGTGTTGAGAAGAAACCTAATCTACCTGCAAGTTGTCTCATTTTGCTGGGTTAGTGTCTTATTAGTTACTACTGTTAAAGGATTAGTTCACTTTTTAAAAATCTTTTGCTGATAATTTACTCACCCCCATGTCATCCAAGATGTCCATGTCTTTCTTTCTTCAGTCGAAAATAAATGAAGGTTTTTGATGAAAACATTTTAGGATTTTTCTCCATATAATGGACTTTACTGGCAGCCAAACCGTCCAAGGTCCAAATGACAGTTTCAGTGCAGCTTCAAATGTTTTAAACGACAACAGACGATGCATAAGGGTCTTATCTAGCAAAACGATCGGTCATTTCTAAAATGAATAAATAAAAAACGAAGTTTTATGCCTTGCTCTGTTCTGTGATGCGCGGTCGTCACTCTCCTGTTCGAACTCGTTCATCAAAATGAACAAATCTTTTTTCCGAGTCATTTCGTTCATTTTGTTCGTTGAATGAATGAAATGACTCGAAAAAAGATTCGTTCATTTTGATGAACGAGTTCGAAGAGGAGAACAGAGCAAGCCGAGCATTTGTGCTAATAAAACTTAAACTTTTTTATTTATTTTAGAAATAACCGATGATTTTGCTAGATAATACCCTTATGCATCGTCTGTTGTCGTTTAAAGCCCTTTGAAGCTGCACTGAAACTGTCATTTGGACCTTGGACGGTTTGGCTGCCAGTAAAGTCCATTATATGGAGAAAAATCCTAAAATGTTTTCATCAAAAACCTTAATTTCTTTTCGACTGAAGAAAGAAAGACATGGACATCTTGGATGACATGGGGGTGAGTAAATCATCAGCAAAAGTTTTTTAAAAAGTGAACTAATCCTTTAAGAAGAAATATTGACAAATAGGGGAGGATAAAAAAAAAAGAGTTAAAGAAATGTTCTTTCATCATTTACTCTCCCTTGTGTGGTTCCAAACCTGTATACATTTATTTGCTCTGCTGAATGCTCCACACTGTTGTATTTTTTCCTCACTATTTTAACTTCAATGGTGACCCACAACTTTTGGGTAACAAACATTCTTCCAAATATATTCCTGTGTTCAGCAGTAAAATATGACAGAAAAACATTTTTGGGTGAACTCCTTTACAATGAAGTCTTCTCAAAGGCAAATCTTGAAAAGAGTTGGCTGGTTGCATATTGGAGTTTCTGAAGGTGTGACACTTTAATTTTACCTTTCAGAATCATCTTTAAAAGAATTTTGACACGATTCTTGCATACTATGGTAATTTGTTATATAACTGTCTTTAGAGGCTACGTTGGAATAAACCCTCAAAGACCTGCAGAAGCAATGAGGTCTCCAAGAAGATGGGCAAGCTGGTGAATAAAAGGCTGCAACAGTTAATTCAAAGGTTGCCTCTCTACTGAAAAATCTTGTTGATTAGAAATGGGATTTCATCTAGGTAAGTACATTTGCAACATCTTTTCTGTAAAACATGTAAAAAATTTACAATACTCTACTAAAAGCTTATTTCATTTAATTTCAGATGTGCTTTACAATGTATTACTAAGGTCTTTCCAAACCCGCAAGACTTGTTCATCTTCAGAACTCAAATGAAGATCTTTTTTAATGAAATCTTTCAATCTACATAGCCTACACAACTACTACTTTTAAGGCATTTAAAAAAGGTAATCCAGGAGTCTCCAGCGGTTTAACTTTAGTTTGATGAAGTAACGCAAGTTCTTTCTGTGTGTTGGGAAAAAATTAGCACTAGCACCATGATGCATATGTGTTAAACATACTTTGTGTAAATGGGTTTTTTAGCTTCATAAAATTGAGGTTAAACCCCTGGAGTCACATGGATTACTTTCATGCTCCAGAAAAGTACTTTAAAATCATTAAAGTGCAAGTTGTGTAGGCCGTCAGTGGAGTGTTCTCAGATTTTATTAAAATATCTTCATTTGTTTTCTGAAGATATACAGAAGTGATATGGGTTTGGAATGACATGAGGATTAATGACTAATTAAAGCTTTATTTAACTGTTTAACCCTGGGTATTTTCTAAACCCCAGATAAACAGCATCCTGGGTTATCCTGATTCATGTTTCGCATTGCTCATAATTCCCAGGGTTTATTTGCAAATTTGCGGTGTCATTGCCATTGATTATGAATGCTGCTCATGACCCATGAAGTCTATGATATTGTGCATTCTTAAAGGTATGGCGGAGGATTTTCTTTTTCCGGGTGGGTAGCCTATACTATTGGTCCACCTAAGTGTCAATCATTCTGATGATACGTTTACGTAACGCCGTCGTACGTGCTCGTCCCTATGTAGTTTTCGCTTTCTGCGCATGCGCACTTTCAGGTGTATTATGTGTGATGAGTTACGGTTTCAGCCATTCCTTTGAAAATGGTCGAAAGAGAAAAAGTGTATACGAAGTGAATGAAAAGAAGAGACAGGCCGCAGAATATAGAAACAAGACCAGAGTGATTTTGGGTGAATATTTCACACACTGGCGTGCACTAAAAGCACAGGTTGGGCTTCCCACTGATGCCGCAGTCGCGAAGATTCTACTAAGACAGGTGAAGTTTGTCATGCTATTTGGAGAAATCCATTTAAAATCACTGCTAGTAAAAGTTAATGTAAGCTATGATTAGCGATGCTAGCCCTGGCACAAGTCATGCACCGCGTAGACACGGTAAACATCTCAATTTGTCTAAAGTAGCCTTATGACCAAATGGTAAATGGTATCACGCTGAAATATTCTAAAACCTTGTGTGTTCATTTTCGATAATTCCAATGTGTTCACCATAGTATTTATTACACAAATGCAACAAGCCACTTCTCCATTGCATATCATGTCTTGAGTCCTCGGTCACTCAATCGATCAGTATAAATGCGTTTAATAGGCGTTCCCTCTCGGGAGCAAATAGAGTGATGCGCATGTGCATTTTTAAAAAAAAATTGGAGATTTTTAGTCTTCTCTAAAATTCGGAAAAGATCCTCCGCTATACTTTTAAGTTTAACTTTGTTAAAATAGGTTTTAGAAAGTAAACCCCTTTTTCGTGACAGGCATTATTGTACCATGCTGCTGTAATAAAAAAAGCCTGCCATCTCATTTTTAAGCTCAAAATGTCTGCCCATTGGCTCTCTCCTTAAAGTAAATCTAAATTGTTCATAAGTCTTCCTTTGTTTTATCTTTCAAACTACATCTGCATCAATTTGAAGATTCTGGCATGCTCTTAGCCTGATTCTGACATGGTTCAGTAATGATTTGCTCTTTTAAGCATTCAGATTATTTGTCTCTAAACTGTGTCAATAAATTGTGTGCTATAAAAGAAATACCCTCTAGGTTCCTACCCTAGAAGGAACATCTAAATTAAATATTACAATACCAGTTTATTTGTACAGATACAGATAGTAAACAAGTACAGACATAACTATTAAAGTTAATAAAGATTAAAGCTGCAAGCAGCATTGAAAGGGCCCTCGCACCCGTGCCATCGCCACCCGGTGGCTTTAGGAAGACAGACCACGGTGGGCAATGTGCATTTAAGTAGATAAATATAGTGGGAGTATGTCAAAGTCAGTTACAAAAATGTCCTTTATTATGGGTATAATAGCATGCTGTTAAACATGTCACTTCCTGTTGCCAGCAGGTGACGCTATGACTGTAACTGAATATGAGCATGCACATGTGTTCAGGACAGAACTCTTATCAAACATGTGAAGTTTGGGGCAGATTGAACTTTGCCTTCTTAAGTAAAAACAACTTCCTGTTTCATAGCATTAGCATGCTTTAGCACTTAGCTAAGAATTGCTAGCATGTTTAACATGTTTATAACATGTTTATAACTCAATGGCATATTTACTATGTTGCCAGTACTGCATCACACTGTTAAACATGTCACTTCCTGTTGCCAGTAGGTGGCGCTATTACTATAACTGAATATTGTCATGTAGATGTGTTCAGGGCAGGACTCTTATCAAATGTGTGAAGTTTGGGGCAGATTGGACATTGCCTTCTTAAGTAACAACAACTTCCTGTTTAATTTCATTAGCATGCTTTAGCACTTAGCTAAGAATTGCTAGCATGTTTTAACATGTTTATAACATGTTTATAACTCAATGGCATATTTACAATGTTGCCAGTACTGCATCACACTGTTAAACATGTCACTTCCTGTTGCCAGTAGGTGGCGCTATTACTATAGCTGAAAATTGTAATGTAGATGTGTTCAGGGCAGGACTCTTATCAAATGTGTGAAGTTTGGGGCAGTTTGGACATTGTCTTCTTAAGTAACAACAACTTCCTGTTTCATTTCATTAGCATGCTTTAGCACTTAGCTAAGAATTACTAGCATGTTTTAACATGTTTATAATTCAATGGCATATTTAATATGTTGCTAGTACTGCATCACAGTGTTAAACATGTCACTTCCTGTTGCCAGTAGGTGGCGCTATTACTATAACTGAATATTCTCATGTAGATGTGTTCAGGGCAGGACTCTTATCAAATGTGTGAAGTTTCGGGGTTTCGGGGTTCGAAGTTACAGCAAATTACTATTTAATTGCAGTAATAGCATGCTTTAGCACTTAGCTAAGTGTTTGCTAGCATGTTTTAGCATGTTTCAAGTATGTTGATAGCATGTTTAGCACTTGCTGGCACTTTTTTATATGTTATTAGGAGTCCACAAAAGTGTTAAACATGTCACTTCCTGTTGCCAGCAGGTGGCGCTGTGACTGTAATTGAATATGAGCATGGACATGTGTTCAGGACAGAACTCTTATCAAACGTGTGAAGTTTGGGGCAGATTGGACATTCCATACCTGAGTTACAGCAAATTCCTATTGAATTGCAGTAATAGCATGCTTTAGCACTTAGCTAAGTGCTTGCTAGCATGTTTTAGCATGTTTCAAGTATGTTGTTAGCATGTTTAACACTTGCTGGCACTTTTTTATATGTTATCAGGAGTCCACAACAGTGTTAAACATGTCACTTCCTGTTGCCAGCAGGTGGCGCTGTGACTGTAATTGAATATGAGCATGGACATGTGTTCAGGACAGAACTCTTATCAAACATGTGAAGTTTGGGGCAGATTGGACATTGTTTGCCTGAGTTACAGCAACTTCCTGTTTCATGGCGAAACATCAAAATTTGTCAGGCCGCCGAGGACACGCCCTTCGACGAAAACTCAAGATCTTCGCAATTTAACGTCGCAAAGGCCTTAAGATTACACTCACCAAATTGGAAGATGATCAGATTAAAACTGTAGGAGGAGTTCGTTAAAGTACGAGGCCTGAAAATGGCAAAAACTGCACAAAAATCTGAGAGGAAGTTCAAAATGGCTGACTTCCTGTTGTGTTTAGGGCTATGCTCCAAGAGACTTTTTTGTAGGTATTGGGCCATTACATGTATGTACCGAATTTCGTACACGTACGTGAAACGTAACGCGAGGCGCACTCCGTTGAACCTTTATAGGTGGCGCTATCGAGCCATTTTGGCCCGCCCAATTTTGAAACGCATATCAGATGTAAATTTTCGCCAGTTCTGACGCGTGTGCAAATTTTCGTGAGTTTTCGTGCATGTTTAGGCCCTCAAAAATGCAATTCATTGCGGAGAAGAAGAAGAAGAAGAAGAATTAAAGCTGCAAGCAGCATTGAAAGGGCCCTCGCACCCGTGCCATCGCCACCCGGTGGCTTTAGGAAGACAGACCACGGTGGGCAATGTGCATTTAAGTAGATAAATATAGTGGGAGTATGTCAAAGTCAGTTACAAAAATGTCCTTTATTATGGGTATAATAGCATGCTGTTAAACATGTCACTTCCTGTTGCCAGCAGGTGGCGCTATGACTGTAACTGAATATGAGCATGCACATGTGTTCAGGACAGAACTCTTATCAAACATGTGAAGTTTGGGGCAGATTGAACTTTGCCTTCTTAAGTAAAAACAACTTCCTGTTTCATAGCATTAGCATGCTTTAGCACTTAGCTAAGAATTGCTAGCATGTTTAACATGTTTATAACATGTTTATAACTCAATGGCATATTTACTATGTTGCCAGTACTGCATCACACTGTTAAACATGTCACTTCCTGTTGCCAGTAGGTGGCGCTATTACTATAACTGAATATTGTCATGTAGATGTGTTCAGGGCAGGACTCTTATCAAATGTGTGAAGTTTGGGGCAGATTGGACATTGGCTTCTTAAGTAACAACAACTTCCTGTTTCATTTCATTAGCATGCTTTAGCACTTAGCTAAGAATTGCTAGCATGTTTTAACATGTTTATAACATGTTTATAATTCAATGGCATATTTACTATGTTGCTAGTACTGCATCACAGTGTTAAACATGTCACTTCGTGTTGCCAGTAGGTGGCGCTATTACTATAACTGAATATTCTCATGTAGATGTGTTCAGGGCAGGACCCTTATCACATGTGTGAAGTTTGGGGCAGATTGGACATTCCATGCCTGAGTTACAGCAAATTACTATTTAATTGCAGTAATAGCATGCTTTAGCACTTAGCTAAGTGTTTGCTAGCATGTTTTAGCATCTTTCAAGTATGTTGATAGCATGTTTAGCACTTGCTGGCACTTTTTTATATGTTATTAGGAGTCCACAACAGTGTTAAACATGTCACTTCCGGTTGCCAGCAGGTGGCGCTGTGACTGTAACTGATTATGTGCATGGACATGTGTTCAGGACAGAACTCTTATCAAACGTGTGAAGTTTGGGGCAGATTGGACATTCCATACCTGAGTTACAGCAAATTCCTATTGAATTGCAGTAATAGCATGCTTTAGCACTTAGCTAAGTGCTTGCTAGCATGTTTTAGCATGTTTCAAGTATGTTGTTAGCATGTTTAACACTTGCTGGCACTTTTTTATATGTTATCAGGAGTCCACAACAGTGTTAAACATGTCACTTCCTGTTGCCAGCAGGTGGCGCTGTGACTGTAACTGAATATGAGCATGGACATGTGTTCAGGACAGAACTCTTATCAAACGTGTGAAGTTTGGGGCAGATTGGACATTGTTTGCCTGAGTTACAGCAACTTTCTGTTTCATGGCGAAACATCAAAATTTGTCAGGCCGCCGAGGACACGCCCTTCGACGAAAACTCAAGATCTTCGCAATTTAACGTCGCAAAGGCCTTAAGATTACACTCAGCAAATTTGAAGATGATCAGATTAAAACTGTAGGAGGAGTTCGTTAAAGTACGAGGCCTGAAAATGGCAAAAACTGCACAAAAATCTGAGAGGAAGTTCAAAATGGCTGACTTCCTGTTGTGTTAAGGGCTACGCTCCAAGAGACTTTTTTGTAGGTATTGGGCCATTATATGTATGTACCGAATTTCGTACACGTACGTGAAACGTAACGCGAGGCGCACTCCGTTGAACCTTTATAGGTGGCGCTATCGAGCCATTTTGCCCCGCCCAATTTTGAAACGCATATCAGATGTAAATTTTCGCCAGTTCTGACGCGTGTGCAAATTTTCGTGAGTTTTCGTGCATGTTTAGGCCCTCAAAAATGCGATTCATTGCGGAGAAGAATAATAATAATAATAATAATAATAATAATAATAATAATAAACAGAGCAATTCCAAGAGGGTCCTCACACCATCGGTGCTCGGGCCCTAAATATGTAACTTGGAATACAGTAATGAAACTGCAGGACTGCTGCCAGTTAATTTAGAGGTACATTTTTTACAGTGTGCCTAAAGAATAAGAAAAAATTAAAGCTGCAAGCAGCATTGAAAGGGCCCTCGCACCCGTGCCATCGCCACCTGGTGGCTTTAGGAAGACAGACCACGGTGGGCAATGTGCATTTAAGTAGATAAATATAGTGGGATTATGTCAAAGTCAGTTACAAAAATGTCCTTTATTATGGGTATAATAGCATGCTATTAAACATGTCACTTCCTGTTGCCAGCAGGTGACGCTATGACTGTAACTGAATATGAGCATGCACATGTGTTCAGGACAGAACTCTTATCAAACATGTGAAGTTTGGGGCAGATTGAACTTTGCCTTCTTAAGTAAAAACAACTTCCTGTTTCATAGCATTAGCATGCTTTAGCACTTAGCTAAGAATTGCTAGCATGTTTAACATGTTTATAACTCAATGGCATATTTACTATGTTGCCAGTACTGCATCACACTGTTAAACATGTCACTTCCTGTTGCCAGTAGGTGGCGCTATTACTATAACTGAATATTGTCATGTAGATGTGTTCAGGGCAGGACTCTTATCAAATGTGTGAAGTTTGGGGCAGATTGGACATTGCCTTCTTAAGTAACAACAACTTCCTGTTTCATTTCATTAGCATGCTTTAGCACTTAGCTAAGAATTGCTAGCATGTTTAACATGTTTATAACATGTTTATAACTCAATGGCATATTTACTATGTTGCCAGTACTGCATCACACTGTTAAACATGCCACTTCCTGTTGCCAGTAGGTGGCGCTATTACTATAGCTGAAAATTGTAATGTAGATGTGTTCAGGGCAGGACTCTTATCAAATGTGTGAAGTTTGGGGCAGATTGGACATTGCCTTCTTAAGTAACAACAACTTCCTGTTTCATTTCATTAGCATGCTTTAGCACTTAGCTAAGAATTGCTAGCATGTTTTAACATGTTTATAACATGTTTATAACTCAATGGCATATTTACTATGTTGCCAGTACTGCATCACACTGTTAAACATGTCACTTCCTGTTGCCAGTAGGTGGCGCTATTACTATAGCTGAAAATTGTAATGTAGATGTGTTCAGGGCAGGACTCTTATCAAATGTGTGAAGTTTGGGGCAGATTGGACATTGTCTTCTTAAGTAACAACAACTTCCTGTTTCATTTCATTAACATGCTTTAGCACTTAGCTAAGAATTGCTAGCATGTTTTAACATGTTTATAACATGTTTATAACTCAATGGCATATTTACTATGTTGCCAGTACTGCATCACACTGTTAAACATGTCACTTCCTGTTGCCAGTAGGTGGCGCTATTACTATAGCTGAAAATTGTAATGTAGATGTGTTCAGGGCAGGACTCTTATCAAATGTGTGAAGTTTGGGGCAGTTTGGACATTGTCTTCTTAAGTAACAACAACTTCCTGTTTCATTTCATTAGCATGCTTTAGCACTTAGCTAAGAATTACTAGCATGTTTTAACATGTTTATAACATGTTTATAATTCAATGGCATATTTAATATGTTGCTAGTACTGCATCACAGTGTTAAACATGTCACTTCCTGTTCCCAGTAGGTGGCGCTATTACTATAACTGAATATTCTCATGTAGATGTGTTCAGGGCAGGACTCTTATCAAATGTGTGAAGTTTCGGGGTTTCGGGGTTCGAAGTTACAGCAAATTACTATTTAATTGCAGTAATAGCATGCTTTAGCACTTAGCTAAGTGTTTGCTAGCATGTTTTAGCATGTTTCAAGTATGTTGATAGCATGTTTAGCACTTGCTGGCACTTTTTTATATGTTATTAGGAGTCCACAAAAGTGTTAAACATGTCACTTCCTGTTGCCAGCAGGTGGCGCTATGACTGTAACTGAATATGAGCATGGACATGTGTTCAGGACAGAACTCTTATCAAATGTGTGAAGTTTGGGGCAGATTGGACATTCCATACCTGAGTTACAGCAAATTCCTATTGAATTGCAGTAATAGCATGCTTTAGCACTTAGCTAAGTGCTTGCTAGCATGTTTTAGCATGTTTCAAGTATGTTGTTAGCATGTTTAACACTTGCTGGCACTTTTTTATATGTTATCAGGAGTCCACAACAGTGTTAAACATGTCACTTCCTGTTGCCAGCAGGTGGCGCTATGACTGTAACTGAATATCAGCATGCACATGTGTTCAGGACAGAACTCTTATCAAACATGTGAAGTTTGGGGCAGATTGGACATTGTTTGCCTGAGTTACAGCAACTTCCTGTTTCATGGCGAAACATCAAAATTTGTCAGGCCGCCGAGGACACGCCCTTCGACGAAAACTCAAGATCTTCGCAATTTAACGTCGCAAAGGCCTTAAGATTACACTCAGCAAATTTGAAGATGATCAGATTAAAACTGTAGGAGGAGTTCGTTAAAGTACGAGGCCTGAAAATGGCAAAAACTGCACAAAAATCTGAGAGGAAGTTCAAAATGGCTGACTTCCTGTTGTGTTTAGGGCTACGCTCCAAGAGACTTTTTTGTAGGTATTGGGCCATTACATGTATGTACCGAATTTCGTACACGTACGTGAAACGTAACGCGAGGCGCACTCCGTTGAACCTTTATAGGTGGCGCTATCGAGCCATTTTGGCCCGCCCAATTTTGAAACGCATATCAGATGTAAATTTTCGCCAGTTCTGACGCGTGTGCAAATTTTCGTGAGTTTTCGTGCATGTTTAGGCCCTCAAAAATGCGATTCATTGCGGAGAAGAAGAAGAAGAATAATAATGCTGGCACTTTTTTATATGTTATCAGGAGTCCACAACAGTGTTAAACATGTCACTTCCTGTTGCCAGCAGGTGGCGCTATGACTGTAACTGAATATCAGCATGCACATGTGTTCAGGACAGAACTCTTATCAAACATGTGAAGTTTGGGGCAGATTGGACATTGTTTGCCTGAGTTACAGCAACTTCCTGTTTCATGGCGAAACATCAAAATTTGTCAGGCCGCCGAGGACACGCCCTTCGACGAAAACTCAAGATCTTCGCAATTTAACGTCGCAAAGGCCTTAAGATTACACTCAGCAAATTTGAAGATGATCAGATTAAAACTGTAGGAGGAGTTCGTTAAAGTACGAGGCCTGAAAATGGCAAAAACTGCACAAAAATCTGAGAGGAAGTTCAAAATGGCTGACTTCCTGTTGTGTTTAGGGCTACGCTCCAAGAGACTTTTTTGTAGGTATTGGGCCATTACATGTATGTACCGAATTTCGTACACGTACGTGAAACGTAACGCGAGGCGCACTCCGTTGAACCTTTATAGGTGGCGCTATCGAGCCATTTTGGCCCGCCCAATTTTGAAACGCATATCAGATGTAAATTTTCGCCAGTTCTGACGCGTGTGCAAATTTTCGTGAGTTTTCGTGCATGTTTAGGCCCTCAAAAATGCGATTCATTGCGGAGAAGAAGAAGAATAATAATAATAATAATAATAATAAACAGAGCAATTCCAAGAGGGTCCTCACACCATCGGTGCTCGGGCCCTAAAAATGTAAACATTTGGATTGTGGGCTTGTTGTCATTTGCTAACTGCAGCGATCTCATGTCTAATGAAATTACTGACTTGTTTAGGACTTGAAATAATATATGGATGTCAATACATCAAAATAATAATTGTAATTACTCATGATTTGGCAATATAAATCTTTTTTCACCAACAAACTTGATTGTTTTAAGTGTATTATAATAATGGCCACCTTTCATAAAATGTTAACATTATCATTAATATTACTGTTTTCGGCTTCAATCTTTGTGAAAGGTACTTGATGGGGCTGTGGTGATAGTTAAAGGAATACTTCATCCAAAATTAATGTTCTCTCATCATTTACTCACTTATACCATCCCAGATGTATATGATTTCCTATCTTCGGATCAACAAAGATTTATAATCCATATAAATAATCCATCTAGTCCATATATAATGCAAGTGTGCAGGTCCTCTAAAGTTCATGCGGAAACAGTTTATCTCTATTTGTCTGGTCATTTGATCTCAACAAACATGTCTGTCCAAAGTTCTGTAGATCATTTGAATAAGGATCGAGTAAAACTAACCTGTTTGTTCCTCAGTATCTTCATGTTTCACGCTGAACACTTCTTCAATCTTTATGTCTTCACTCTCCTGTTTAATAAACGCCATCTTTATAATAGTGTCTCGTGGATCTCAGATGTTTCTCCAGAAGTTTTCCTGTGTGTTTGAACAATTTGTCATGTTAAAGATGAGAATAATGAACAAAAAGAGAAATAAATCCAAACAGTAAATCTCTGAGTGTGTCTCAATCAGCTCTAGTTCAGTAGTTCAGCGCACTGGTGAGGGAGTCAGTCAGAGAGAGAGTTAATGGACTTAAATCAGCTGATCAGACAAAAATCACTCAAAACAAGCACTACATAAAATAACAAATTATACAGACACTTCATAATGTTTTGTAGATTTAACAGATTACGTAGTCATGAAAACATTTTCAAATCATGAAAGTTGTCACTATTAATAATAATATTTCTTTTCGTTGTATTTTTCACTTTTGAGCAGCAGGATTCGTCAGCGCGAATTGATTCAAGCGCTTCGGATCAGTGAGTCATTTGGCAAAGCATTAGATTTGAAAACGCTTTACTCACACAAAAACGCAATATTGTTACATTACGCGTATTATAAATATATGTTTAATAAAACATGGCCACATACCTCTTGTAAAAATGATTAAATCGATGTGTATCGACCACAAACCTTTCTTCAGTTTAATCACAACAGCTGCTGGAGCACGGCGCAGCTTTATGACGTCATATAGTCAGGTCAAAATAAAAGTCCTGTTTAATCTGCTATCCAATATCCAGAGTCCAGTCCATAGAAATATATATAATAGATGTCATGGGAATTCTTGGTGAAATATGTATTTTAATACATGTTGTCCGATTTTGTGATGAAAAACATTAAGAACTAATGACTTGTTAAAAAGACTGTATTCGTTCTTAAAGTACAGCTCATGTGTCAGCACTGACATGCATATATCTTCCACAACAATCAGTAAAAGAGATAACAGAAAAAAAAGCACTAAAAATGTTAAGGTTAATGTAAGGACAAAAATGCATTTCAATCCTGCATGTCAACTGGTCGTTGTGGTTCCCTGTGTTCGTCTTTTCTGGTGTTCTATAATAAACATCTTCTGATAACAACATTATTATCTTTGTCTGTGACAGATGTTCATCCTGTCAAGCATTTATAATTATTTAATAAAATCCGTAATAAATAAATAGGCATCGAAAACGTATTGAAGTGTGAAAAATAATAAAAAAAAAGGTTTTCTTTAAAAACAGTAAGTACAATTCATACGTATTTGAGTCGTCAAATATGTATGACGACTCAAGGTCGAAATTAACCTTAATAAAGGTTTAAATTGATTGATAAACCTTGTTTATTGTATAATTACGGAAGCCCTGAACCACAAGGTGAGAAAAAAAAGAAAACTTATCTCGTTATTTCGACTTAATAAGTCGTTATTTCGACATAATATCTCGTTATTACAACATAATATCTCGTTATTTCGACTTAAGTCATTATTTTGACTTAAGTCGTTATTTCGACATATCTCGTTATTACGACATAATATCTCGTTATTTTGACTTAAGTCCTTATTTTGACTTAAGTCGTTATTTCGACATATCTCGTTATTACGACATAAGTCGTTATTTTCGACTTAATAAGTCGTTATTTTTGACATATCTCGTTATTACAACATAATATCTCATTATTTCGACTTAAGTCGTTATTTTCGTCTTAATAAGTCGTTATTTTCGACATATCTCGTTATTACGACATAATATCTCGTAATTTCGACATAATATCTCGTTAGTTCGACATAAGTCGTTATTTCGACATAAATATCTTGTTATTTCGACATTATAAGGGGCATTCTAATATGCATATAAGCTACATTTAGCGTTCTTATAATGAGTTTCTATGGGAGGAAAATGCTTAATTTTAACGTCAAATTAAACACTTTGCGTTCATATTCTGGACTATATCTGGTTTTTGTAGTATACTTTATTATGAGTTTAGTATCATATTGATTAAGAAATGCACACACAATTATCCGTGAGCTTGATAAATGTTGCAGATATGTTTTAGGCTAATATCCACAAACAAATTGTTTTCAATTATGTGTGCAAAATTCAGAATTCAACGAATGCAGTGCAACAACAACAACAATAGTTAAATTATTATTATTATTATTATTATTATTAACCCTCTGATTATCTTCAATTAGGGTATACACTTGTTATCTTTGGGGTCTCCAGGGACCCCAGACAATAACATTGCATTTTGTAACAGTATAATATATATTTTTTTACAAATGTAATTTTACTCTGTTTATTAATGTTTTTACTCAACATTTGTGCAGTTTTTGGAGGATTTTTGATATCTTTTAAATTTCTAAAAATAAATAAATAAATATTTAAATAAATAGTTTTTTTTACAAAAACAGCATTTTATGTAAAATTCACTTTATAAAAAACCCAGATTTTATTTATGGGGATAAATGGATAATTG
>JAZAVI010000546.1:0-28724 GCA_036326025.1 Chrosomus eos
TAAAAAAAAATATTTTAAAAAACTATTTCTGCATGCGACTTCGGCACATGCACGAGATGAAATCGTGAATCTTCGTATGATTTAAGGGGCGGGACGATGACGTGACTACAATACATTTCTGCGTGCATTCCCGTGCAATGCACACGCATTTTCCATCAATAGAAGTTTAACGGGAGGATTTTGCGTACCATATGAACGCAAATGTGACTTTGGCGTGTAAATACTACGCCAAATGAAAATGAAAACTCGTAGTATATATATACGCAGTAGGAAGAGACTGGGTTGGAAAACAATACAGGACTGGCTGAGAAAAAGCTTGGTCGCTGATGGTTTCACTTACACCTTACAAAATATAATCAACAGAATTTATCCTTTTCCTATTTGCACCAAAACTTTGGAACAATCTTCCTAACACGGTCCGGGACAGGACTGGCTGAGAAAAAGACGTGGTCGCTGATGGCTTCACTTACACCTTACAAAATATAATCAACAGAATTGCAATCATTTTTGTGTTTTATTCAATTTGATTAATAACGTTATATTAGGCCTATTGGCAAAATACTTTATACATAAATGTATATTCTTTAAATCTGAAATTCAGAAACGAATTAAAAACAACAATGGAATAAAATGCAAAAACTATTTTAAAATGATTTTCATACGCTGAAATTTAGGGGTTGGGTTCACCTCCCAATTGAAAGTAGGCTACCTAATAATTTAAGATTTTATATAGTACTATTTCAGCATTTATTGTAGGTTTCAATAGATAATAGGAATACTTAAATGCTTTTTAAATGTGTAGAATGCCGCGAATATATATTGGTCAGGCGGCAGGCCAATGCGCATGTGCAGTCATAAGCGCGCGTCTGGTCTCAGCGCATGCGCAACCAAACCCGCGCGCGGAAAGATCCGGAATCTAACGGTAATTTAACTTCAGTTCCTGAGCAACATAAAATACACCTTCAAACATGTACTGTAAGTAAAGATTTATATCACAATTTGAATATATAAAAACAGAAACCATTTAGTCATGTTGTTATCTATTAAAATATGTTTAATCTAAACCTTAATTTGACGTTTTTACTAGTTGAGGAACCAGAAAACGAACCATTTGATCCGTTATTTCTTCCGTTGTCTAAATCGAAAATTAAACTGCGAAACCGGAAGTTCCTCCGCATCCTGGGCGAGGTGCTTAAATTCCCTTGGCTTACAAACAAGACGCCTGAAGTGAGTTAGCCTACACTTTTCCCGTCCTGTGTTTGTATTTGTTTATTGAGATGATTTAAAGTCACTTGGATGAATGAAGTGACGTAACGTCCGATTACGTTGTTTTTACCCAGGACATCGAAGCGATTCACCGAAAGTTGATGCCCAACTTTGCCTGCAGAAGCGTGCTGAACAACGACTTTCTGTCTTTACAGGAGATTCTCAAGCATGTAAGATGTAGAAAGCATTACTATTGTGCTTATCTTTCATATGGCCGGTTATATAATTCTTAATCCATGCTTTATCTCATGCTTTCTGTAGATGGATGTAAATGCTGCAACCTATGATGGATACACTGCCTTGCACACCGCCTGTGAAGTGGGGAACATTGATATGGCAATACAGTTACTGTCTCTGGGAGCAACATGCCAATTGACAACCCGCTTTGGTTACACACCTCTGCATCTTGCCATAAAAAACAAGTAAGTTGTTTTTCAGCAGTTTAAATGATTTAATTTAAGTATATGTAATTTTATACACCATTGCCTTACATATGACAGGCACTTTGACCTGATCAAGATTTTGGTACAGCAAGGAGCCACAGTAATTCAACATCCTACACAAATCGGCATGGATCTTATCAAGTCAGTCTTTTAAACAATCAATAAACTTGTCCGTCTGTTGTGGACATTTGCATTCAACTGTCCTCTCTAATTTAGGGCGGTTTGGGCTAAAGACTATAGGCTTATGCATGCATGGTTCTTAGCTGGTACAAACATGAACCAGTGTGATTACAATGGACAGACTGCTTTACATGTAGCAGTGGAGAAGAGGAACGAGCTCATGGTGTCCAAACTTCTTCATTATGGCGCTAATCCAGAGGTATAGTAATAAAAGTAGATTTGTTAACATGAATATTGAACATTATGAATGCATATTCTGTTATTTTACTTTTCTGATGGCACTGTAACAAGTCAAATATTGAACCCTTGTGGTCTCCTCATGCAGCTGTAGCAATCCCTTCCCTCCTGGGTCAAAATGACCCGACCAGGACCTAAAATTATACTTAATACATTTTTGGCCCAAAAAGCTTATATCATTTCATTTTGATAATATTTTTTCTATTTTTTGAATGCAATTTCTTGGAGATTTTATCTTATTTTTTTGTTTTATTTACCTATAAATTACTAGAATTTAACAATGATTTAATTTAATGATAATTTAAGCACATTTTTTCACATTCTTTCCACTTAAATAATTTTTGGGGAAAGTCTTAGCATTTGTATCGCATGGTGATATATGGAAACTTTATATCTTGGTATTTTCTCTGTTTTTTGTTTTTTTTACAAATCTGTTATTTCACATCCTGGCCAATGATGTCCTATAAATATGTATTATCCATATTTAAGGCTATGAAAACAAATATAGTGAATGTCATTTAGGCTATACTATATATTATGTGCAAAAAAAGGGTCAAAATCACATTACATTCTAACATTACAATCTAAAAACTAAAGTAATGATTTTATTTTTAAATCCACTAAACTAAAAATTAAAAATAAAAACAAAGCACAGATTAATTATATTTGATTAACCCATTAATGTAGAGTACCTTTTTGAATTACTGCTATCATAATGCAATCCAACAACAAATATTTTAGCAATATGCATATTTTAGTAAGAATATTGTGCTCCTATTTATGTTATTGTTCGGCGTTTGGTAAGCGGACATTTGCTTAACGAAGGCTCGTCAACTTCTAAATGGCAAAATGGAACTATTTCAATTTCTAACATTTACAGATGGAGAATAAACCTGTGAAATTTAGGAAAACAACATCTCAACACATTAAACAGAGCAAGTATCTGTCAGAGTACATTCTGCATTGAGGATGTTCTATGTCTCATGCTTAGATTTGTATGTGTGGGTTTGTTCTGGATTGTGCCAGATTTGGTTTAAATATATTTTGGACAATAAAAAAATGCCCATTTTTTCCCATTAATTCCTATGCGGGTCAAATTGAACCACGAGGGAAGGGATTGCTACTTTTTTTTTATTACAACCACACATGTATTCCAAGTTCAAGTGTGACAATGGTCCTAAGGTCTTGGACCACTCCGATTTTTAAAAATGAAAAGAAAATTAATTTCAGGTCAGAATGGCCCGAAGAGAGCATAAGCCATAACTGTCAACCTGTAACATTTGTCTTTTCCCTTCCAGATTGGGGATATTTGGGGAAGAACACCAGCAGGTGAAGCAAAAAAGAAAAACCTGCGTGACATTTTGGTGCTCTTCAACCTTCCTATTTGAAACTCACACTGTGTAGGAAGTCACACACCAGGTGACATCAAATGCAAAGGCACATTACTTTTAGTGTTTTATACCGTGGCAAGTTCTTAGTAAAGTAGAGCATTACAAAAACTAAAATCAACTCTCCCCTTAATGTTTAAACAATGAATCAACTCAATTAAAATATGTAATTTATTCTAAATGAAAGCATTAGTTCATTAAAACTGAAACGAATCCAGGGTCTGCTTGAGTCATTTTTACAATTACAGTGTACAATTAACAAGTGTACACATTCATGTGTTGTCAGTAGGGGTTGAACGACTTCAGATGTTTTAAAGTCGATATTTATGTGATTAAAGTCGAGGCGATGTCGCTGATGACGTCATTAATGAATAAGCGAATGTGGTTGTGCACAGTTATGGCGTATGACCCAAGCACTGCCCACAGAACTATTGCTCCTACATAACAGCTTATTTGAATCAGTTCTTTTGTCTTTAGGTCGTTGTTTCTCACAGATTTCTGCTCGTTCTGAATCAGATACGGATAAAGTAGCACAGTAAAGATTACATTTATATGAATGCATTAGCGAGAGAGCGTGTGAATTACTTCTACCTGGCAGAGTCTCTCTAGTCTCCACTAATATTGAATCTGTGGGTTTTAGTTACTAAGAAATATATGCTTGAACGTTTCAGTTTCATATCAATTTTATTGATAAATCACAGAACAATCTATGCATGTAAATGTTGTATGGTCCAGAACAAGTTGCTGTTTGTTGTTGAGTTTAGTAGACATAGCTGGCGGTAAAGAGGGACTGATTAGATGCTTGGTCAGCCTGGCCTGAGGGCTTGTATTCGCCTTTTGATGCAAGATTAAACAAAAAAAATAATCAAGATATGGCGCTTCATTTAATATGGTAGGCCTATAAACTGACAACACAATGAAGCATGTAGTGCAGTATTTTAAGTTCGACATCGGTTACCTTGGCACGTGTGACGAAGGCGTCCTGTCCAGCCTTCTTGTTCGCCGCTTGTCCCTTCCATGCAGAAAGAGCCGAGGCCTGGAGAGCACGGCCATAAGAGAAGCTCAGCTTCCAGGGTCTGTTCAGGGGAAGCTGGTTCATGGCATTCAGATTCAGAGAGGCCTCCTCCTCACTCTGACCACCAGAGAGGAAGCAGACGCCTGAGAACCAGAAGAGAGATGTTGAACGTTTGAAGAGCGCTTAAATGGAGGCCTTCCTCTAGTGACCCGGCGAGGACTGACATACCTGGCACAGCAGCTGGCACAGTGCGTCTGAGAGCAGTGACTGTTGCCATGGCAACCTCCTGAGGGGTGTACTTCTTGGTGCAGGCGTGTCCAGCAGTGACCATGTTTGGTTTGAGGAGAGTTCCCTCCAGATACACGTGGTGGTCAGAGAGAGCCTTGTACACAGCCGCCAGGACCTTGGTTGCAAATTTGTTGGGAGTTATTTTTAATGTATAATTTGGAATTGCTCTGCTTTAAAAAGTTAGTTCACCCAAACATTCTGTCATTAATTATTCGCCCTCATGTCGTTCCAAACCCGTAAGACCTTTGTTCATCTTTGGAGCGCAAATGAAGATATTTTTGATGAAATCCGTTATTCTGTGTTGGAAACAAGCTTCTATACTAACCTTACCCATATTAGTCCGTGAGGCGGGGAGAAAATTGGTATCAAAAAGGGCACCAATTCTAATGTTTATTTTTCAAAACAGACATGCCCCCTGACCACAAAAATGCATGATAGTGTTACACATCTAGAAAGGAGCAGGCGTCGTTTCTGGTGCAACACATTTAATAAAGGGGTTCTGCATGCAATCCTGCAAGACAGATACAACAGTATACAGTTAATTACAAGTGGAGCATCTCAATTCGGTGTGTTATCCATCTGCTCGTCTCCGTATTAACTGCTATATTACGCGTTCTTGAGCAGACCTTGGTGAGTGCTCCCTCTAGCGGTTTGGATACTTTATGCCACGGTATACACATTAAATACCATTCTTGCAGATCCCTATTAAGGCAACTAAACAGGCGTCCAAGACACACTTCAAGCACTTTCAGAAATTTAGTCTGAATAGATTAACTTAGTCTGAATAGATTACTCTGAATATACCTGTATAATAGTCTCAAATGTTAAATGGGGGGGGGGGGGGGTCTTCCGTTTTAATTACTTTAATTTACACTAGTGCCACAATAGCAGTGCCATGTAGGTAGCTTAAGGTATGAAAATTACCAATTTTACATTTAAACGTTCTGTAAAATTCTAATTATGCAAAATAAATCTCAACCTTGATAAACTGTGTTATATTGAAATATCTATTGCTTAAGATCTTCTCTTTAATGATGAAATATCATGAAATAAAGTAAAATAAAATCATATATAGGCTCTTTAGGACAGAAAATATACAAAAAACTAAGGAAATATAAACACGATTTTGAAATTTTATTAACACAAAATAATATTTTGTGCAAATATGGTTCAATATATCTCCCTACATTTTTAGGAAAATATCTGAGAGCTGGATCACTCCTCTATAGGCTTCTAGGGGATTGAAACTTCCCAGCCTCAAAAAGTAATTAAAGACATCGTTAAAATAGTCCATGTGACTACAGTGGCTCAATCTTAAGTTTATCAAGTGACGAGAATACTTTTTGTGCGCAAAAAAACACAAAAACAACGACTTTATTTCAACTAGTCGTTTCGTGTTTTAACAGCATAGTGCTTCTGTGTAATCAAAAATATCTTAATTTGTGTTCCGAAGATGGACGAAGGTCTTACGGGGTTTGAACAACATGAGGGTGAATAATTACTGAAAGAATTTTCCCTATCCCTTTAAGAACCACTAAGTCTCACACATACATGTAACTTAAAGTCATTCAGTGTCTGTGTCATCATTATCTTCATCCCCACCAATGTCAATGTCACTTTCCATTAAATCATTCTGCTCTCTTTTGTCACAATCCAGTTTGCATCGGTTTGCACACTTTGGAAGAGTGCATGAGCGTGTACATTTGCACGATGTGAAGGCAAGCACTGCCTCTGGAGCTGCTGGGCCAATCATCCAGACCACCTCCAGGTTGCCATTATTTATCCACCCCTTTCCCACCGGGCTAGGGATAGTAGGGCCAGCCTCCAGACAACGTCGCCATATTCCAGCTTGATAATTAGCTCTGGTGACTAACCATACTAAATTCTTCATTGTTCCAGCATTCTTGATAATCTCCTTCTTCATAGACCATGGTAGGAGCTGAGGTCTTAGTGCCGGCATTGTAGGTTCTCAGGCACGACATCATTGATACTTCTTTGCCTTTTGGGCACTTCAGAGAACTTTGGTGGATGTGATGGACCCTCTGTCAAAGACTGCAATTCCATTGATCCTATTTGACAGGGACGTGCACAGACATTTTGAGGGGCAGGGGCTCAAGTGAAAAAAAGGGCACTTCTCATAATTAGGTTTTTTTTAAAAATTAAAAAAAAAAAATTAAAACCAAAAAGTACATATATTAACAACTCCTTTGAGCGTACACAACTCCTTTTTAAAAAAAAAAATATGTAAAAAGTTTATTTATTTTATCTTCCTCAAACTCACGCAATTGTTTCATTTTCAAAAGATATCTACAAAATAATCAGTTCACAAAGAAACCATTAGTATTCAATTTTTTAAAAACATTTATTAGGCTTCAAAAAATAAAACAGCTTTTAATTTAAGTGAACTTCAAACAATCCTCACATAAACCCATAATAAATGTCATATTTAGGCTACCTGTGCCCTTCCTGTCTAACAGGTAGCTCATATACAGAAACTGAATAAAGTTATCAGACATACTGCGCTGCATAAACTAATAAATTATATATAGACTAATCATTATTAAAGCTACGCAAGTTATTTAGTCAAGAGCAGTGGGTAATTTTCTCTGTTCCTTTTGTTCTTTGATTAACTTTACAGACAGAAAGCTTTATTGGTAGCTGGCCCTTTAAGACCAGCGGTTGCAGAGCCAGAGACGCGGATCTCACACGCGCCTCATTCTGTCACGACAACTCTTTATGTCCATCATAAGACTGCTCTTATGTTATGAAGATACTTGACAAACTACATTTTGGCATAATTGTGTGTGTTATTGTTCGTTCAAGTGCGACAGAGAACTGTATTCTGGCGCGCGGTCTGTGCATGCGCACGATACTGGCGCGCGTCTTTCTGTGAGTCACAGTGAGGACATTCACATGAGAAGAGAGAGAGAGAGAGAGAGAGGGAGCGCTTTAGAACTCCTGACCTGATATTTAGATACACTATTCAATAAATATATTTGTTTGTCAGGGAAGCTGTGCGCAAACAGGAATATATTATTTAAAAAAAAAAAAAGGGCACTTTCTCTCCAGGAATAAAAAGGGCAGGTGCTCAAGCCCCTTTTGATGTCTATGTGTGCACGTGCCTGCTATTTGATGTTCCCTGTCCAGTCAATGTCTCTTCGTTTCTGTCTATGTTGTCCCATCCTAATGTCGGCACATTGGGCTTTATGTTGCTAGGAAGAACAGCCAAACCTGCAGCATCTGCCATGGTTAATTTCTGCAGGCACAAGGGCTGTACCTATGTCCTCTAACAAAGTGTAAGATACAGAGTGTCCCAGGCGATTTATCATTTGGATCAATTCAACATTTCCTGTAAGCGCCTTAATAGCATAAGGAATCAAAATATGCTTGGGCATTCTTATTCTTCCTTGAGTCACTGCATAAGTTATATCTTGTCCAAAGACAAGTCTTTACCTTTTCAGAAGCCTTTTCAAATGAGTCGCCACTCAGCAATACAGCCAAAAACTCTTTGATTTCACCAGCCAACTTTACTGATTTCTGATCAAGTTCTGAAGGATTATGTGGCCATGATCAATCAATCAATCAATCAATCAAATTTTATTTGTAGAGCGCCTTACAACAACCAAAAGGTGCACAAGGTGCTTTCCAGTAAAAACATCAATAAACAACAATATATAAAAACATAAGTGTACATAAAATAGCAATTGAAACGGGACGGAAGCTACGTGTTAAAAGCTTGTCTGAATAGATGTGTTTTCAACTGCGATTTAAAAGTACTCAGCGTAGTAATACTTCGCAGGTGAGGTTGAAGAGCGTTCCACAGCTTTGGGCCTTGGACGGCAAATGACCAACCACCAAACTTTTTATATTTGAATTTAGGAGTCACTAAAGAGGTGTGTTCAGAGGAGCGCAGGGTTCAGACTGGTTGATAGACCGTTAATAGTTCTGCGAGGTAGGCCGGGGCCATACCATTGATGGCCTTGAACACGAACAACAGGACCTTATACTCCACCCTAAACCACACCGGAAGCCAGTGGAGCGAACGGAGGACTGGGGTGATGTGTGAGCGTTTGGAGGCATTGCAAAGGAGACGTGCTGCTGCATTTTGAACCAGTTGAAGCCTATTGAGGAGTGATTGATTAAGTCCAATGTAAAGGGCATTGCAGTAATCTATCCTCGAGCTGATGAATCATTTTCAAGATCAGCTCTGGAAAAAAATGGTTTGACCTTACTCAGGAGCCTTAATTGATAAAAGCTCGCCTTCACGACTGCACTGATCTGTACATCGTAATGCATACTCTTGTCTAAAATAACACTCAAGTGTACTGAAGGCCGCTCTTTCTTGATGGCGGTGCGTAGGAGCAAAGCTGGTTCCTCTATACTGTCTGTATAGGTTGTTTCTTGACTAAGCTCATCACGTATTTCACTGTTCTCCACAACAAGATGCTCCTTAGATAAAGTGTCAGGATACATCAGTATCCTGCCATTGTTAAGACTTGCAAAAATGTAGGAAATCATCAAACTCTGCCTCTAGTCTTCTTCTGAGGTTCTTGATCGTTGATTCCATCAGAGTATCAAAGCCATGTTTGTGCATATACTCTCTGATTCTACATGTGAGAATTGTTAACTTCATAACACAAGGATGTTCCATCAGTTCTCCCCGAATGTATTCAAACACCTCGTCAAATGCAGCTGCTTCTGTGGCTTTATACCAGTTTTCTTCATCAGACACTACTGACTGGCTACAGTTGCATTTCTAACTGCAGCATCAGACTGCCAAGACACAAACTGCATTAACGGCTCTCTACTTTTTGTTCCTGGTCTGAAATTTGAAGACTTCTCACAAAAGATGCAGATTTTTTCTGCAGATGCAGAAAGAGATGCAGAAAGAGTAACATTGGTGCCCTCTTATGATACTAATTTCTGAAATTTGGGGGTCTGTCTCACAAACTTTATCCCTTTTTTAAAAATTAAATATATATAAAATACTTTTAATTTTATTGAATCTGAAATAAAAGTGATAAAACACCACACAATTTTGCCCGCAAATTCTTTGCTTTTTTTTTTTTTTTTATTACTTATTTTTTATTTATTTTGAATATACTTCAGATCTCCTTTTACAGCAATTACTTACATTCTGAAACAATATCTTATACAAGGGGTCTTAACATTCACACACTCTTACGTTCAAGTCCACAGGAGAATATGTCCAAAAGTACAAGGAAAAGAAGAAATAAAAAATAATTAACAACATTTAAAGTAAACAATATGAACAGAACAAACATCAACTTAAAACAAAACATGGGTTGTATACAAGTTCCCCCGGCAGTTATAATCAGAGTGAATTCTAACGGTCCTCCATCACCGTCATTAGTGGTGCCCATCTTTCAGTAAAAAGTTCCATTTGTAATCTCAACGAATATGTAATTTTTTCCATAGTGTAAATATTTCTTAAAATTGTTAGCCATTCAGCTTGGTTTGGTGACTCCTTTTTAAGCCATTTTATTGTAATTGTTTTCTTTGCTGCTACCAGTAATATCTGCAATAAATACATCTTTTTCCTACTGTGTATCACATCTGGTTTCATCCCTAGAATTGCTATCCGAGGGTCTCTTGTCAGTTCAACATTCACTACTTTATTAATACATGTAAAGATGGATTTCCAAAAGTTATCTAACAATGGGCATTGCCAAAAAATATGTGAGTGAGTAGCCATTGTCTCTCCACACCCCCTCCAACATTGACTTGATTGATTCGGATTCATTTTAGCCACAACTTGTGGTGTTCTGAAAAACCTGTTATTTATCTTCCATTGAAATTCCTTCCACAAATTGGCGTTTGTGACTTTGTGAGCCTGAGTACATATCTCCAACCAGTCTTCTTCACTTATTTCAAGCCGTAGCTCCCTAATCCACTTGTCTTTCACATAAAATGAATTATCTTTTGTCATTGAAGCCATGATTTTATAAATGTTGGTTATTGGTTTCCTCATATGTTCTCCGCCCTGAATTTTTGATAAATACTGTTCTAAAAGAGAGGGTTCTATTAATCTGTTCCAGTTTGGGTGCTTGAGTATAAAGCTCCTTAATTGTAGATACCTGAAAAAGTCTGCTCTTGGTAGTTTAAAATCTGTTCTCAGTTGTTCGAATGATTTGAAGTTATTATTGCTAAATAATTGGTGCACATAACGAAGGTTCAAAAGTTTCCACTTTTTGAATCCTGTATCAAGTCTCAAGGGAACAAAATCTCTAATGTACGTAATTGAACTCAAAACAGAGAGATCACTTGTCAAATTAAACATTTGTTGTATTTCCTTCCAAGCTACACATGTTGTGTTCGCCCATTCTCCCAAAAGATCTCTGGTGGATTTAATCCTATTAAAGGGGATTACTGACAAAGGCATATCGGGACTGTAACTTTTTTCCATACTGAGCCATCTTGTACTTGTGTCATCTAACAACCACACTATCATTGCACGCAATTGTGACGATAACCAGTACTGTTTCAAGTTGGGTACGCCTAGACCCCCTTTAGTTTTTGTCAGTTGTAAGACTTTATATCTGACTCTGGGTCTCCTCCCCTGCCAAATAAATCTTGAGATGAGACGATCCAAAAGACCAAAAGTAGATTTAGGTGGGGAGATTGGTAGAGTTTGAAAAAGAAAGAGGAGCCTTGGGAGAACGTTCATTCTAACAGATTCCACCCTGCCTATTAAAGTAAGAGGAAGTGTAGTCCAGCGGTTCAAATCTTGTTTAATTTTATCTATTAATTTAACATAGTTACTTTGATATAAACTAAGGTCAGGGGGTATATTTATTCCCAAATACCTAATTCCCTTCCTGGGCCATCTAAATGAGAAAGCTAATTTCATCTGCGAGGAAACTAAATTGTTCATAGGGAGTGCTTCTGTCTTGGCCACATTTATTTTGTAACCTGAATAAAATCCAAAGGACTCAGTACATTTCATTAAGTTTGGGACAGACTTTATAGGGTCTGAGATATACACAATTACATCGTCTGCATATAGTGACAATCTGTGTTCCTCTCCGTTCACCTCAATACCACTAATATCTGTGCTATCTCGTATTAACTGTGCAAGGGGTTCTATACTGAGGGCAAAAAGGAGAGGTGAAAGGGGGTCCCCCTGCCTGCAGCCCCTCCCCAACTGAAATTTTTGTAAGAAACACCCATTTACTCTTACTGACGCTTTTGGAGACGAGCACAACAGTTGAACCCATTTAACAAAGCCAGGACCCAAACCGTATTTCCTCAAAACTCTAAAAAGGAAGGGCCAGGAGACACGGTCAAATGCCTTTTCGGCGTCCAGGGCCAGTGCCATACATGGCACTGGTTTCGATTTGGCATATGACATAATATTCAGTAACCGACGAATGTTATCCGACAGCTGGCGACCAGTAATAAAGCCTGTCTGGTCTGGGTGCACTAGCGTTGTAATAACCGATTTAAGTCTCTTTGTTAGTATGGAGGTCAATATTTTACAATCAGAGTTTTGAAGCGCTATGGGTCTATATGAACTGCACTCTGTAGGGTCCTTTCCCTCCTTATGAATAACCGATATTATTGTCTCTTTCCAATTTGGTGGGAATTCCCCCTTTTCAAATGCATAAGCGTAAGCTTTCTCTAAAATGGGGCTTATGTCGTCTATAAAGGTTTTATAAAATTCATTACAGTATCCATCTGAGCCCGGACTTTTGCCGTTTTTTAACCCCTTGATTGTCTCCACAATTTCTTCTCTTGTAATGGGTCGATCTATAGCTTGTGAGTCTTCCTCTGACAGCTTTGGCAGGTTTATGTCCTCTAAGTAGGCATCAATATTTCCAGATTCTGTGCATCTGTCCATATTTGAGTACAATTTCTCATAAAAAGTGGCAAAAGCTCTCGATATCTCATCCTGTTTATACAGAAAGGGCTTATCTGGGTCATTATTTTTAATTTTCTGTACAACTGTTAAGCTTGTCTGTTTTTTAAGTTGGAATGCTAATAATTTACTAGCTCTACTCCCATGTTCATAATAGCGCTGTTTTAAGAATCTTAAATTCCTCTCAGTAATATCTGTGAGCAAGTCTCCCAAGGTCCTCCTGGCTTCATTAAGCTGAGTTAGATCGTTTGTAGATAGTTGACTTTTATGTCTCTGTTCTAACTGTTTAATTTGTTCTTCAAGTTCTTTACGTTTGGCTTCTCTAATTCTCAATTCTTTGCTTTTTAGAGTAAATATTAATAATAATAAAATCATTGCATTTATATAGCTGTCATAGAACGCTCAGGAACAGGTAAAGTTAACTTAGGCTTTATTTATACACGGTATGCAGACTCCAAAATAAAAGGTAAAACAAACGCTCAGAAGATACTTAGGAATACCGAAAATACCAGAAATGTCTCTTGAAGATTACTCGGGAACCAGGGACCAGCATTGACGAGATCGGACCAGGAGTGTAGGAAGACTGAGGCTTTTATGCACCGTTGAGTGGTGATCATGAGGAGACGAGATGCAGGTGATAACAATCAGGGAGAGTGGATGCAGGTGAGGATCCCGGGGAATGCTGGGAAGTGTAGTACGGGACAGGACCAGGGGAAACCGTGACATTACACCCCCCTCCCGGAAGGCGCGACCTCGCGGCCTAGACCGAACTGTGCTCCATGGTGGCATAGCTGGAGGGAGGAGCCATGGGGAAAGACAGCCGGCAGGTCTCATGGCGATGACAGGAAGCGATGACAACTTGGAAGGCGGAGCCCACCGTGCCGCCGGAGAGCTAAAGGAGTGACAGGACACAGAAGACCTATGAGACCACGACAGAGCCGCAGTGACATCCCCCCGAGGTGGAAGCAGGGATCCGGAGGGCTGAGGTTGAGCAGGAGTGACCGAGGGCAGAGGTGGAGCCTGAGGGAGGGCGGAGCAAACCGCAGCCGAAGGGGTGGAGGGCCGGAGAGCACTGAACGACCCGCAAGTCCGCAGCGAAGGTGTTGCGATGTCCGAACCAGGTGGAGCCGAAGTACCGAGGGAGCCCGGTGAAGCCGAATGTCCGATGGTCACTGCAGACATCGAGGGTGGAAGGAGCATAGGTGTGGGAGTCAGGGTGACGGGTCGAAGTGGAGTGGAGGGTACAGAGGCTGGAGGCGAAGCCACAGGGTCCTCACGCCCAGGGTGAGATGACCCCCAGCAGTCCAGCAGTGAAACCGCACCACTGAGAGGAGGCAGAGGTGGAACAGAGGGGCTGATGGGGGGAGGCGAAGATTGGGCAGCAAAAATGGTTGGGAGCTGGGAAGGAGCTTGAAGGGCCAGACAAACATCATCCAAACATAAAACAGTATTTTGGAGAGGTGGTGGGAGAGGGAGGCTGGGTGGGAATACCGTCTCTGGCTGGGCGTGGCTGACGTGAAGCTCTGGCTGGGCGTGGCTGACGTGAAGCTCTGGCTGGGCGGTCTCTGGCTGGACGTGGCTGGAAGGGACCAGCGGTGAAGGCTCAACTGGGCTGGACGGGACCAGCGGTGAAGGCTCGGCTGGGCTGGACGGGACCAGCGGTGAAGGCTCGGCTGGGCTGGACGGGACCAGCGGTGAAGGCTCGGCTGGGCTGGACGGGACCAGCGGTGAAGGCTCGGCTGGGCTGGACGGGACCAGCAGTGAAGGCTCGGCTGGGCGGGACCAGCGGTGAAGGCTCGGCTGGGCTGGATGGGACCAGCGGTGAAGGCTCGGCTGGGCTGGACGGGACCAGTGGTGAAGGCTCGGCTGGGCTGGACGGGACCAGCGGTGAATGCTCGGCTGGGCTGGACGGGACCAGCGGTGAAGGCTCGGCTGGGCTGGACGGGACCAGCGGTGAAGGCTCGGCTGGGCTGGACGGGACCAGCGGTGAAGGCTCGGCTGGGCTGGACGGGACCAGCGGTGAAGGCTCGACTGGGCTGGACGGGACCAGCGGTGAAGGCTCGGCTGGGCTGGACGGGACCAGCGGTGAAGGCTTGACTGGGCTGGACGGGACCAGCGGTGAAGGCTTGACTGGGCTGGTGAGGGGAGTTGACTCGGAGGAACCGAAGCGAAATGGTTCTTTGGTAGGGCAGGTGTGGGGAGTGGGTTTGGTGGATCCAAACAGAAATGCTGGTTCGGCAGGGCGGAGACGGAGGATGAACGGAGCGGGGTAGACTTGCGATGAAGGGAGAGGTGCTGGGAATTGAAGGGCGTGGAGGAAATCCAGTTGAGCGGCGTGGATGGAGTCCTGCATTGTGTGAGGGTCCGATCTTCTGTCATAGAACGCTCAGGAACAGGTAAAGTTAACTTAGGCTTTATTTATACATGGTATGCAGACTCCAAAATAAAAGGTAAAACAAACGCTCAAAGATACTTAGGAATACCGAAAATACCAGAAATGTCTCTTGAAGATTACTCGGGAACCAGGGACCAGCATTGACGAGATCGGACCAGGAGTGTAGGAAGACTGAGGCTTTTATGCACCGTTGAGTGGTGATCATGAGGAGACGAGATGCAGGTGATAACAATCAGGGAGAGTGGATGCAGGTGAGGATCCCGGGGAATGCTGGGAAGTGTAGTACGGGACAGGACCAGGGGAAACCCCTACAATAGCACTTTTCTCGGCCTTCAAAGAGCTTTACATAGAAGGGGGAATCTCCTCAACCACCAGAAAGTCTTCAATTTGCTGGTATGAGGTACAGGAATTTACCTTGGTTAAATTTGTAAAGCTCTGAGACACATCATTTTCAATAAAATGTCGTATAACCACAATGGAAATATAACATTTTCTTTGTGTTTTGTTAACAATATTACCCAAAAAATATAATGATGTATAGTTCATTCTTTGGAAGCTCTTTGTCCCGTCAATGTAAATGATCAGAAATTGATCCTATCAATTATCAAATCGATCGTATCAGATTATAACATTTTGAAAATGGGTTGTTCTAAGGAAAAAAAGATCCAATCTGGGTTTTGATCTGAATCAAATTGTCAGTTTGTGTTGTTCAAAACTTTTTTAGTAAGATTGGGATTCCCTTGTTCCAAAAAATCGGATTATCCTGATCTCAGCAGAAAGGTGGATTTTAAAAACAAAAATGTAATACAACTTTAAAACTGATCAAAAATACAACATTGTTATCATGTAATATATGCATTTATTTATTTTTATTTTGCTCTTGGCAAGTTAAAATAATAAATTAGAAGTAGACTATAGACCATCGCACGCAGGCTTTACTGTAGCCTTTCCGTAAAGTAAAAAATTAACATAAAATATTAACATAAAATAACATAAAATAATCCTCCAAAAAGCTGTAATTTTAAGGGCCAAATTTACTAACCGCTTGCACCAGCGCATTGAGCATATGTACAGTATTTATTTACATTGATTATGCTGTTATATATTTTTCTTTAAAGGGGATCTAGTATGCAACTCTTATATTGTTTTTGACAATAAGATGATGATTTGAAGATATGTGTCACAGTGTGTGTGTACACAACCATCCTATTATGGTAAAAATCCATGTTCTCTCTTATTTCACCCATAATTTAGAAATGGTGTCTCAAAATTAGCAGTTCAGGAATGCATCAGCGGTGATGTCACAGTAGAACAGGAATGCAGGAATGCATCAGCGGTGATGTCACAGTAGAACAGGAATGCAGGAATGCATCAGCGGTGATGTCACAGTAGAACAGGAATGCCACAATATTGCACAATATTTAGTTTGCAGCTGAATCAGACTGTCAACATTATAATACAGTTTTTCTGAATTGCTAAAACAATAAACCCCTTTCTCTGAACAAATATGTAAAATAAATCACTCTTTCTGTAAAGCAGTATTTTGACGTTTTTGGCTTTTGCAGTTATGTCACTGTATTTTCACAGTAAGTAGGCCTACTAAATATACAGACATTCAATACTATACCATATTCAGTAGGCTACACTATACTTGCAATAAAATAATATATACAATATATATATACTTGTAAATACAGTATACAATATATTCACCTACTAGTGTAAGTTGTCATTATACTTTTTTTAACGTAATTGCACAATTTGCTCCATTTTTGTTGATGTAGTGTAAGGGGTTTACAGTCAAAGACCCAGAACCAGATATGAAGAATGAAGACCCGGAGTCAGAATTATAAAAAATTAAAGAACAATTTTACTGAAGATAGTTTGCAGTTTCATCAGCAGAAGTCAGCTTCAATACTCACACAGGAGTTCGTAGGCCGCCCCGCTTACAGTTACAAAGATCACAGCAGTTATACCATTTTCAAGGTCTAAGCTACGTCATTGCTTACAGGTTGAATGGTTCTCATTGGCTTAGAAATAGATAAACACAGTAATTTTCCACACACATACAGACAGACGGAAGCATATCTCCATCGATTATGCATCTGACACATTCGGACCCACGTCATGACCTTCCAGGTCGCAGATTTGGGTTGTTGAGCGCCAGCATGTCTCGAACAACAATTTACTCAATCTCCAATAATGCCAGTGATTCCTTAACCAAGAAGACTAACACACACACCGACACACAGCTTTTCCAAGGTTGGATTTAGCCAGGCTCAAACTATAAACATGAGAGTCATCTCAAAACATCAAGATAATGCGTTCTTTCTCTTAACTTTAGTATAACTGGAAAGTAAGGCTTTAACAAAGAAATGGTCCATTAAACTATAGGTTTTAACACGTTGAAGATCTTTCTCAAACACAAAACAAGTCCCTATTTCATTTCTGGAAGCTGGGATAAATAAGCAAGCACTTTTACTGCATTCAGATATCAAATACATACATTAAAGAATACATGAAAAGAATATTTCAGTGATTATACTGGTAACTTCTATAACAAAGTGAAATCTCAGAAGCCTAGAGAAATCATTCAACTCATTTAATATTTAGAAAGAAAAATATTGATTAATAATTTGATTATAATTACTCATCATTACATATACATTGAAGCAGCAGTGGATTTCAATCCACCCCCATCAGTCCCCCGTTTTAGACCAATGTGGGGTCCAATACCACCACATCTGGTCTATCAATAAAGGCTGCTTCAAAATGTTAAGTTTCTGACCCATGCTGCTCTGTCAGGTTAATTTTTTTTTTTTTTTTTTTTTTTATAAAACAGACAATATCTTTTTCCTTCAAGGACTTATCATGAACAAAATATCCCTCAAATTCTCCCTCATATCCAAGATAGTATATTATTCTCCAGAACCTTTGGACATAGCTGTCTTTACATTTTACTAATTTGGTATTATCATCAACAACACTGATTACAGAACAAGTGCATATCTAACATCCAAAAAGCCGGGCTGAATAAGAAGACACTGCTCCTGTACTCTCGACCTTGATCGAACCCTCAGTCACTCCTCAGATATTAAAGACAGACATTGTCTACAATCATAAATACACGAATATATGAACCAGTTTTTATAAAACTATAATTTTCAAATCCTTTTATTATAAACAAAGTTGGATGGTTAATCCATTATTTTCACTAACCCTTTTATAGACCCGTTAGGTTCAAAACACAATGGTTGTCAAATAAAATAAAATAAATAAACAACAAAGAATAAAATATTAATAATTAAGAGCACTTTAAGTCTTTACTGAAATTATTCTTAAGTTGACGGTCACATAGCATGTACCATGTTAATTGTATAACATCTTATACCCTTTTTGTTTGTTTCAAAAATAGAAATAAAATAAAACAAATTCACATCATCATTTCAATCATTATTTTACCACTAAAATATAGTATTGTTCCCCCATTCTGCTTAATAAAGCTTTTGTTAATTCCTTATCTTTATATCACGTTAATCCCTGTTAATCATATAATGGCTCATTTTTATTCTGAAACTCACTTTTCATACCATTTAAACTTAATTTGACTTCCATAAATTCTATCAGAAATTTTATTTTCATAACATACATTTTTCTATATTTCTTCCATCTTTCCCATGAGTCTCTCACCCATGTCTTAAACTAAAAGTTAAACAACACTTAAAGTTCCCTCATTAGGGAAGTCCTGGTATTTTAATAATTCTTTAATACCCTTGTTTTCTTATCATTAATTTTAATTTTATTTTTCATTATAACTACTTCTCACAGTATTTCTCTATCAAATGGTTAGTCTAAAGATGCAAAATAAATATTATCAGTATTGTCTCAGTCCCGCTTATCTTTACAGTTGTGCAGAAACCAAAATATTATGTTACTCAGCTCTCAACCCCTAAGACAGCCATATAGCTGCTTTCTCATTTAACCTTTATTAACTAAATTGTAGTTTTCTTGGACATCTAATGTCATACATCCATTTAATGGAGTTAGAAATTATTATTTTTTTTAGCAGTTATATTCACTCTTCCTTTGTTCGCCCACCGGCCTTTCGTAAAAATGAGGGAGCTCACTCTGGATAATTTGGATAGTGACTTAGCCAATGTGTCACTTTGTCTCCCTGCCGTCAAATCTATTATTTTTACATTTACCATTATGATCCCACCTAGTTGTCTATTTAAATTTAGACCCTCAGTTGAATTTAGACAAGAGTTTTTACCCCATAATGGACGGCAATCTTCAACTTCACAATTCCAATTTAAATACTAATCCAGAGAGTAATTCAAATCAACATCATACATGACAAAAACGTCATAATTACCAATAGCAGACGGAGCTGGAAAACCAATTAAAGCTTGTCCCATGTTCTGCATTGTCTTTTCATCAGATTGACTCAGAATTATCAGCTTCTTTAAAGTTTGTCGTTTCACTTAACCCATCTGTAATGATAAAACACTCATTCCAGAGGTTAATGACACAATATCACAAAATAATAGTACTAACACATACAAGACATACAGTGCAGTCACCATCACACACACTCATACTGGACACGCATGTTAACTGCTCATTTTCAATGTTCGCTTTTTAATATTAACTCTTTCTTTTATATATTATTGCTAAAAAGATTTAAATTTTAAATAAGATTTTAAACTTCACATTTTTCTGTATCTTTTACCTAATTTTAAGTGGTCTCTTAACCAGTTGCAAAGCATGTTTGTTCATTATTCATTAAATTTTTAGACAAGTCAGCTGGGTTGTTTTGTTTAATTTTCCTTATCATTATTTTGCTTCAGGTTGCTTTAGCAGGCCAATAACAGAAAGACAGACACAGCCATCCCTTCCTCCACTCAAACAGTCTCTCTCTCTTATTAACAAATAATAATTACATTAAATTAATCACTATCCTTTTACCATTAAATTTTGTTATCCAGACTTTTCTCAAATCAAAAACTGTCTTCATCTTTAGCCACCCACCATGTCAAACGACCTCCAGGAGTTAAAACATATTAGTTCAAAATCAACACTTCTATAAATTTTCTTATTCTTGCCCATGAGGCAGCCAATACATAAAAAGTTTTGTTCCTGTCTCCACAACAAACAATGGCAATCCCCTCATTTCTCAGCTGTCTCTTGAAAGCCCATTCCCGTTAGCTCTTTATCTTTAATTTTCCTCTCCTCAGGGTGTTGTCCCCCTGGCATAATTGCAGATACTTGTCACAATGAAAAACAAGTCATACCATTAATGCGGTTTCTTCTGGTGAGTGGTATGGAGGAGCTTTGCATTTATAGGGCAGACTGCCGTAACTCGTCACAGCGTCATCTCCCCTTAACGGTATAAGGACACTGCTGGCCTCACAGCTCCTGCTCAACTCTCATACCTGTCTCAATAACACACCTCCATTCAGGAAGTCCGCAGTGACTTTACGATAATCCCCTGGCTTAGGTTGCCCTCTGTCTGGCCAAAGAGAGTCTTACCCGTCGTGGGGTGATTATCTCGTGCCCACTGGTGACCGCTTACAAACTGGTGACCGCTCTTTCCCATCACACAATCAGTTTCCTTTAACAGAACTCAGCTGCTTTCTGGAGCTTAGGAAAGGCACGTTCAAGAGTCACCAGAGCCATTCTGATTGCCTAATAGTGTTTACACAGGGAGACAGGTTTATAACAGCAGTATTTAATCACTAAAATCCATTAACCATCTTAAAATCATAAACCTAGCTACTTAGATTATCCTCAGTGAATTTAGTTCACAACCATACATTCAGTGTACTGTTACTGTACATCTGTAGCCGTAGCCATCGGGCCTGTTTCAATGGTGGAGACTTAAGATAAGACAAAGAAGTTACTGGTCCTAAAATAAAATAATCAAAAATGTTATTTCTATCATTTAAGGTCTGCATTATTATTTTAAAGACTTCTTTAAAGTCATTCAGTTTTACATTTTAAAACATTCACAAATACAAATTGCCCTCTTAATGGCAATGATTTCTTTTACATCTCTGTGTCTGATTTTTCAACTGAGACACTGTGCTTTTACTA
The DNA here is from genome assembly GCA_036326025.1 of Chrosomus eos. Lineage (NCBI taxonomy): Eukaryota > Metazoa > Chordata > Actinopteri > Cypriniformes > Leuciscidae > Chrosomus > Chrosomus eos. The sequence goes on from JAZAVI010000546.1 coordinate 21,188, forward strand.
TAAATAGCTTATTATTACTTATGACACAGGGTCAGATAACAGCCTGTTAGCTGAAATTGACTGAGGGAGACTCTGAGGCACTCAGGATTGGTACACTGTTCTCTCATAAACTTCTAACTTCAACAAAATCATTAAACTTTATCTATCATCTTTTAACTATCCCAGCTTAAGGCATCTTTGCCAGAAATGACATTTGTTTCCAAATAAACATAATTTTATAGTTGTCTTTATTTAGACATTTCAAATTTCCACTCAGATTGAGTGTCTGTCGTACTGGCCGTGTACAGCCACAGCACACATCAGATTCAGATAAGCAACCTGTTTCATTACAGCCAATAACAAACTTATCTTTTGAAAGCAAAACATCAGCTTCTAGTTCTTTCATGGTCAACAGTTTTCAAGCTGTTTGTTTAATCAGGTGCCTTTTTACATTTTACATTTAGGAACTGTTAATTCAGTAGCCTACTGCCTCTGCTTATTTAATCTTAAATAATTATTCTAGCTCTCAATAACATTTCACATTTCATCTCAATTTTAATTGTCAAGTTCTCAATTACCATAGCTTAATATCTGTCTTCAAAGTTTTTTTTTTTTTCCTAGGAGTTTATCAATCTCCAATCAGGATTCACACTAAATTTGACAAGGCTACTCTGCATCTTTCGCAGTTATTATAAATCATCCGTGAGATTAGTCTCTCTATATAATCTAAACCCTTTTTAAAATGTTTAATTAAAACACAATCATCTTTTTTAGTTAGGTTTATACATTTTGCAACTCACATTTGTTGGAGTCATTAATTTTCATGGGTCATTGATTTTACATCAAACTGTATTCATCAATTCACTTATAATAATTACTATTATAGATCTTTTCTTCAAAAGGACTCACTTTAAGACTTCAATCTTTTGACCTTGTTTTTATCTCTTATTCTTTCTCAGACAAAATGTTAATATCGTCTTCACTTATACACTGATCTACTTTCAAACCTGCATTATTACCAGAAATGTGTCACTGTCACATTTTCAAACACCTTCTCAGTGGGCATTTACATGTTAAATAGTCCTGCTGACCACAATTAAAACACTCTCCGTCTGCTCTAACTTACTGCACACCCTTGAAGCAGTGTGTCCCATTTAGGAATGCAAACAGAGCCACTGATAAGCAGTGCTCCATATTCTTTTACAGTCCACCATGGCAGATACAACAATAGACGAATCATAATCTTCATCATTATTATTGGCACAACATTAATTTTCATAAGCTGCATCGAAATGCTCAAAATATTCGAAGTTGTTTTCTCAAAGTTTCTGTTTAACTTTAGTCACTTGTCCAGGGAAATTATCCCTGACCCAGAATTTCTTTCACTTGCTTTTATAATCATCGTAAGCAATACGAGGCTAAACATTTAAAATTTTCAGTTTCTTTGTTTGTTTGTAGCCAGTCAAGTTGTTGTTTAAATTTCCAATCAGAATCAAAACCCTGACTACCATTTAACTTCATAATTTCTGCAAATTTCTTTGAAGTGAGGGCTTCAGAGCACAGCTGCTTACAGCGTTTGCTTTTCTGTCTCACTATTTGTTTCAGGACTGTTCAGGTTACTGATCATGTTAGGCTATTACATTTTTCTGCCATATCTTAATCATGGTTCATACTCACCTGAAGTTATTGCAGAAATGGAGGCGGCGATCTTTGAACAACACAGCTTGGCTTCTGCGTGATGAAACTGCAAAGTATACTCCAAAATCACAGTTACATATACTGGTCCACGCCAATTTGGGTCACAACTTTTTTAATTTTTCTCTCGGAATCATTCCTGATGCATCCCTGGCAAACAACCCTATTATTGTTAGTATCCCTAACTGCCTGATTCACTTCACTAAGTTCGGGGATCCCCTATCTGAGATGGAAGAGATTGAGCAGGTTTACGGTGCCACTGGACCTCCAGCCCAGGGACGTACTCTGCTGGGGCGGTGTTACACCAGTAATGCCCAGCGGGGCCCCCACAGAGCACGCTTCGCTTGCACTGTCTGCTGCCGTTACCCTTAACGACGCTCTCAGCGACTTATACTTATACTGTCAGCAGTATAATTAACTTACTCCTTCACTCGCCTCATCGGAGTGAAGGCTCTCCCGCTCTCCTTCAAAATCTCTTCCAGTCAGACAGCCCTAACAAATAATAAAAAGCTTACTACCTTGTTTGTTGATTTGCCAGGGGTTCACCGAGAATAATTGCCCGCATCCTCCACCATAACTGTAAGGGGTTTACAGTCAAAGACCCAGAACCAGATATGAAGAATGAAGACCCGGAGTCAGAATTATAAAAAATTAAAGAACAATTTTACTGAAGATAGTTTGCAGTTTCATCAGCAGAAGTCAGCTTCAATACTCACACAGGAGTTCGTAGGCCGCCCCGCTTACAGTTACAAAGATCACAGCAGTTATACCATTTTCAAGGTCTAAGCTACGTCATTGCTTACAGGTTGAATGGTTCTCATTGGCTTAGAAATAGATAAACACAGTAATTTTCCACACACATACAGACAGACGGAAGCATATCTCCATCGATTATGCATCTGACACATTCGGACCCACGTCATGACCTTCCAGGTCGCAGATTTGGGTTGTTGAGCGCCAGCATGTCTCGAACAACAATTCACTCAATCTCCAATAATGCCAGTGATTCCTTAACCAAGAAGACTAACACACACACCGACACACAGCTTTTCCAAGGTTGGATTTAGCCAGGCTCAAACTATAAACATGAGAGTCATCTCAAAACATCAAGATAATGCGTTCTTTCTCTTAACTTTAGTATAACTGGAAAGTAAGGCTTTAACAAAGAAATGGTCCATTAAACTATAGGTTTTAACACGTTGAAGATCTTTCTCAAACACAAAACAAGTCCCTATTTCATTTCTGGAAGCTGGGATAAATAAGCAAGCACTTTTACTGCATTCAGATATCAAATACATACATTAAAGAATACATGAAAAGAATATTTCAGTGATTATACTGGTAACTTCTATAACAAAGTGAAATCTCAGAAGCCTAGAGAAATCATTCAACTCATTTAATATTTAGAAAGAAAAATATTGATTAATAATTTGATTATAATTACTCATCATTACATATACATTGAAGCAGCAGTGGATTTCAATCCACCCCCATCAGTAGTGTCTAATGAATGATCTGTAGTGTTTGTAGTGTTCAAATGTTTGATTTTGACAGCAGAGTCAGATATTCTCTGAATGTGGTTTGAAAATTTGGTTTTGTGTTTAAGAAAGTGAGTGATGGTTTCAAGAAATGTGATTTAGCAATTCAGAAAAACTGTAATACAAATAACAATTTTTAGTGAGTGAACAAAGCTCAGTTTCTTCCTTGTGTGTGTGTGTGTGTGTGTGTGTGTGTGTGTGTGTGTGTGTGTGTGTGTGTGTGTGTGTGTGTGTGTGTGTGTGTGTGTGTGTGTGTGTGTGTGTGATCACCCTGGATAACACAGTGTGGAAGCCCTTCGAAATGTCTCCACTTCTTTTTGTCTTTTCCTCCATGCTTTTCTGACAATTCACTGATACTATTCAACTTTCCTTCTTCCCTTCATTTCTTATTTATTTTCTAAAGTAGTCAAACTCGTTGCATAGGCCTAATTCTAATCAAACTGTAATAGATGCCATCTGGAAAGATTATGTTTATTCACTCTAAAACCAAGTGACCATTTAGCTTTATTAATATCAAGTCCTATTAAAATAAATCAGCACTGTGACACACTTTAAACTAGACATCATAAGTATTTTAATATTTATTTTTTATTTTTTAGCGTATATTGTATTGTCCAATGTCCACACATTTGCAGATATGCACAGATGCACTTTCACACACTTAAAAAATCCAAGTAAAAGCTTATTTGATATAATGTTAAAAGAAGCGCTTCCACGACAGCAGTTTATTTCTAACATACATTAGCTTAAACTACTTACGTCCTGTTTTTTCACACAACACTGTTTATCATGATCAGTGATAAAGTCACTTCACATTTCACATCATTTTCACATCTAGGGTTGCCACCTGTCCCGGTTTTACCGGGATTGTCCTTCTTTTTAATAACCTGTCCCGGGAAATGTATGCACTCTCCCGGGACACTGAATGTACGTGAATATGTATGTTCAAACCGTGTTGCGCGCCGCGCGAACGGCAAATGAGAGACCTTGCGTGTGTGCGCTAGTGTGCGTGTGTGTGCCTCAAGAAGCGCGTGCCCCTAAAAGACTTGCATGCGCATGTAAGCCAAACTTGATCATGTTTTGCAGCAGTGTTGTCTCGTGACCATGACGACGACCATGACGACGTCCCAGCTCGTTCTCGTTAAAATAGGCCTACATGTATTTAAACATAGATGATTGGTTACTCTTTTATTTGTTTAGGAATATTATTATTGCATTTTAACTCCCCATTATTCATGAAACAATCATGTCCATATAAATACGTAATATGCAATAGTGTTGTTTTTACTGTGCAGTGTTGTTGTTTTGCTTTTGTTTGTCATCAATTTTTTTGTAACGTGTGTGCAGTAGGGGTTCAATCTTCAGCTGGCTGGCAGGAGCCGCCACTGACAGGTCACGTGACCTGTCAGTGGCTGGCTGGCAGCTGCCAGTCTGAGCCTGGAATGTCACGTGACCTGTCAGTGGCTGGCTGGCAGCTGCCAGTCTGAGCCTGGAATGTCACGTGACCTGTCAGTGGCTGGCTTTTCAGAAACCATTGATTTTTGACAGTTATTGTGTTTTGTGTTCCTCCCTTTCTAGCTCATTTATTATGCATATGTTGATATGATTATGTTCTTTAGTATGATTGATGTTTTGGGGACTGTTATCCCAATATAACCAGTCAAATGACCGTGATCCGACTGGCAGCGTACAGACACTTGCTGGACGATCATCCAGTCAGCCGCGGCTGATACTGCGAGTATAACGCGTTGCCTGACACTCTCGCTGCAAGGAAATAATTTGTTTGTTTTTTATAATGAATAGAATGTCATGCCTTTATTCTTGTGTATGATTGATGTTTTGAGGGAGTGTTATCCCAATATAACCAGTCAAATGGCCGTGATCCGACTGGCAGCGTACAGACACTTGCTGGACGATCATCCAGTCAGCCGCGGCTGATACTGCGAGTATAACGCGTTGCCTGACACTCTCGCTGCAAGGAAATAATTTGTTTTTTTATTATGAATAGAATGTCATGCCTTTATTCTTGTGTATGATTGATGTTTTGGGGACTGTTATCCCAATATAACCAGTCAAATGGCCGTGATCCGACTGGCAGCGTACAGACACTTGCTGTCGCTCATCCAGTCAGCCACGGCTGATACTGCGAGTATAACGCGTTGCCTGACACTCTCGCTGCAGAGAAATAAATTGTTTTCTTATTATGAATAGAATGTCATGCTTTTATTCTTGTGTATAATTGATGTTTCGGGCACTGTTATCCCAATATAACCAGTCAAATGGTCGTGATCCGACTGGCAGCGTACAGTAGCCTACACTTGCTGGACGATCATCCAGTCAGCCGCGGCTTATACTGCGAGTATAACGCGTTGCCTGACACTCTCGCTGCAAGGAAATAATTTGTTTTTTTATTATGAATAGAATGTCATGCCTTTATTCTTGTGTATGATTGATGTTTTGGGGACTGTTATCCCAATATAACCAGTCAAATGGCCGTGATCCGACTGGCAGCGTACAGACACTTGCTGTCGCTCATCCAGTCAGCCACGGCTGATACTGCGAGTATAACGCGTTGCCTGACACTCTCGCTGCAGAGAAATAAATTGTTTTCTTATTATGAATAGAATGTCATGCCTTTATTCTTGTGTATAATTGATGTTTCGGGCACTGTTATCCCAATATAACCAGTCAAATGGTCGTGATCCGACTGGCAGCGTACAGTACACTTGCTGGACGATCATGCAGTCAGCCGCGGCTTATACTGCGAGTATAACGCGTTGCCTGACACTCTCGCTGCAAGGAAATAATTTGTTTTTTTATTATGAATAGAATGTCATGCCTTTATTCTTGTGTATAATTGATGTTTTGGGCACTGTTATCCCAATATAACCAGTCAAATGGCCGTGATCCGACTGGCAGCGTACAGGCACTTGCTGGACGATCATCCAGTCAGCCGCGGCTGATACTGCGAGTAGCTATAATGCGTTGCCTGACACTCTCGGTGCAGAGAAATAAATTGTTTTCTTATTATGAATAGAATGTCATGCCTTTATGCTTGTGTATAGTTGATGTTTTGGGGACTGTTATCCCAATATAACCAGTCAAATGGCTGTGATCCGTCTGGCAGCGTACAGACACTTGATGGACGCTGTATCCATCTATTCACAGAGTAGTAGCCTAGGCCTAACAGTGAGTGAATCTTTCTCTATTGTTCCCTAATGGTTAAACACTTTCACTAATTATATAAATATATTCAATAACTATATTGTGAATTACATATATATGTATTTTAATAATGAATTGAACTAAATATTTAGATAAACTTGTTTGTAACGTTATTTGTAAATAGTCTTTGTAAATTTGAAAATAGTGATACAGTCTGTGCTAAGTGATTTTACCGTTAAAGTTGGCATTCTTTTATTGAATTATTAAAAAGCTTTCTTTTATCGAATGACAAAGATTCATGTTATTGGGATTAATTCACGTTTGTATAGGCTACTCTGCATCTACATTATTACACAACTTTTTCACAAGGATCAAAATCGTCACAACTAAGGCAGTATTCGCAAATTAGATTTATTTCCTTAGAATGAGAGGCAGGCAACAGTTCTACAGTAAGCAACCAGTCATGATCAGGGCCATTTGATTGCTTTAATTGTGATAAAATTCTCTAAAACATCAATTATACACAAGAATAAAGGCATGACATTCTATTCATAATAAGAAAACAATTTATTTCTCTGCACCGAGAGTGTCAGGCAACGCATTATACTCGCAGTATCAGCCGCGGCTGACTGGATGATCGTCCAGCAAGTGCCTGTACGCTGCCAGTCGGATCACGGCCATTTGACTGGTTATATTGGGATAACAGTCCCCAAAACATCAATCATACACAAGAATAAAGGCATGACATTCCATTCATTATAAAAAAAAACAAACAAATTATTTCCTTGCAGCGAGAGTGTCAGGCAACGCGTTATACTCGCAGTATCAGCCGCGGCTGACTGGATGATCGTCCAGCAAGTGTCTGTACGCTGCCAGTCGGATCACGGCCATTTGACGGGTTATATTGGGATAACAGTCTCCAAAACATCAATCATACTAAAGAACATAATCATATCAACATATGCATAATAAATGAGCTAGAAAGGGAGGAACACAAAACACAATAACTGTCAAAAATCAATGGTTTCTGAAAAGCCAGCCACTGACAGGTCACGTGACATTCCAGGCTCAGACTGGCAGCTGCCAGCCAGCCACTGACAGGTCACGTGACCTGTCAGTGGCGGCTCCTGCCAGCCAGCTGAAGATTGAACCCCCTCTCT
>JAZAVI010000546.1:28747-36247 GCA_036326025.1 Chrosomus eos
AAGTGATTTTATTCCACACTCTCCGTGTGTGCGTGACCAGCAGCGGCGGGTTCTTCTTCTGCTCGTGAGTGTGACGTCACAGTGTGGAACTCGGCAGCGGGGTTTATAAAGCCGTGCAATCCTCGAGTCACTCCGTGGTGAGTTTTGGAGATATTGAGTTCCTCTGCTGTGGTTTCTTCTGAAAGAGAGTGAGCAAAATGGACGTAGCAGCGGAAAGAATAGGGAAGGCATTTCTATATGTGGCCAGGCCTGTCTATAATTATTGCCAAAGAAAAAAGGACAAATGCACAGCCTACATTAACAGTCTGAAAAGACCAAAGCCATATTACTGGGACTGGAGGGACGAAGTTATTTCCGATCGGAATCGATTTCGTCTGTCCGGGCATCGGAATATAAAGCATTGGAAGAACCTGAAAAGGGCCTTGTTTGAGAAGAGGGAGTGGGTGTATCCCCCTGAAATACCTCCAAAAGTATATCGGGAGATTCACATTGACACTTGGGATTTGGCAAGAGATCCGTATTCAGATACAGCGAAGCTCTGGAAGGATCTCATGGCCAGGAAACATGAAATAGAGAAGGCTGTGGTGTCTGCAGATGATGAGGCTGAGCCATCAAAGATTTCTGCAATTGATTTATATTCAGGCCAATTTGAAGACAACAATGAGGCTGGGTCATCTGGGACTTCTGCTGCTGATGATGATGAAGAATATTTCTCTGCAGATGAGTGAAAAAGCTCAGCACTTCACTCCAATGAGCAGCAATGATGAAAACAAACTGTCTCGGCTAACCTTTTCAAAGCTAAAGGCAGAGAGTTGGAGTAAGAGGTGAAAGACTCACAGAGTGAAGGCAAAGGATGTACGCATTTGTCTCAGGACAAAACCCGCGCGCAGCAAGAGCCTGAATCTACGGTTATTTAACTTCAACAATGCTGAGCAAGATAAAATACACCGTCAAACATGTACTGTAAGTAAAGATTTATATCACAATTTTGAATGTAAAAAAATATAAATCATTTAGTCATGTTGTTTAATCTAATCATGTTGTTTCTGTAGATCACGCAGCACAGTGACAACCTGCCCTCTACGGCCACAGATGATGATGGTCACAGAATCTGGAGAAACAGCTCCTCCGCACCGTGGGTGCTAAAACTCGCCTGAAGTGAGAAAGCCTACACTTTTTACAGGACGTCGAATCGATTCACCTAAAGTTGATACACTCTTTTGCCTGCAGAAGCGTGCAGAACAACGACTTTCTGTCAAGACAAGTGTATCGTAAATTGGTTCATTACTCGAAGCTTTTCAACACGGTGCACTAACGACCTCTTGTGGCCAAAAGGTGGAAAAGCTACCTTTCCTAATTAAAAAAAAAATGTTTTATTTAATAAATCACTTTGTAAAGCAATAAAAATCATCAGTGTCGGTGTTGATCTTTACACAATGTATGAACAAATGAGTCCATGAATTAATTTCTGAAAGAATACATAGGACAAAATTAACTCTGCTTTGTTCAACAAATGCAGTCTTAATACTAAAACATTAATACGTTAGCCATAGTCCTAAACCTATGAGTTCATAGGTACGGCTCATATAGGCATAATCAAAATAAAAGAAAACTATTGTAGTGAAAATGCTTGTGAACTGGGGAGTAATCGAAGAAATTAAAGATTTTTATTAAGGGACAGGACTTGTTCAACAGTGTGAGGGCTAAGTATATTTCTTTTTTTTTTATTTGGGCAACTACTTCCCCTGCCTTTGAGAATATTCTCTCACATGGGACTGTGGAGGCAGGAGTAAATACAAATTCCAGGGCAAGTCAATGAAGATGCGGATAGACACCCTTTTGAGTAGCGCCATCAATCATTTGTTTTCCCTGCAATACAGTAAAGTATTTAAAATATATCTGAATAAGTATTACATAACTATGCACTATTTAAGATACCTCATAAATACAGAAATTGACAAACAAATAAATGAATGACTGGTCAGAAGTCTTATACCTTGCTTAGCAATAGCATTGTCACGATCCACGGGAGAATCAAAACGAAGGCAGGCGAAGGTACAAAAAGCAAAGGTTTATTAATCTCTACGTGGAACATGAAAACTGTGAGCATGTGCTCAAACAATAACCAGCAAAGACAAGGAGTGAGAGGGGAACTTAAATACACAGAACAATAACAAAGACAACAGGTGACGGCGATGATGATGAGGGTGATGAGGAGCAGGTGCAGGTGATGATAACAGAGGATACTGGGAAGTGTAGTGAAGACAGACGATGAAGAAGGTGGTGCATGTGACAAGCATAGAGATACCTAAATAAGCCTGCATAGCTTGTATTAATGTAGGCTAAGTGTTAAATAGCTCAAACGTGCATTTTAGTCTGGGACTAGCCTAGTCTGTGAAACCAAGGGGTTAATGTGTTAGTGTGAGAAAAGAAACGGTGGAGTGATTCGCAAAATATCTAAGTAGCCCCTATAGTCTTGAGGCCGCACAATTTCATATAAAGACTTTCCAACCCAGGAAAGCAAAGCAAAACAGATAGGCTACATAAAAAAATAAAATAAAAAAATCAATTATGTTGGTTTATTTTAATGTAGGCCTACTGAAGAAAAAAAAAACACTTTACATGTTACTGTATGTAGCACATAGTACAATAAAGGACGATTTTTTCTTCTTTTTTTTTTGAAAATGAATTTTTCATTTTTTTTTCATATTTATTTATAGAAAGTGTCCTCATCAGAAATGTTTGATCAGGCCTCAGGGGGAAAGACTCGCATGTAGAGAGAAAGACTCACTCTGTGAGTCTCTCTGCCTTTAGGTTTGAGAAGGTTAGCCATGACAGTTTTTCATCATTGCTGCTCATCGGAGTGAAGTGCTGAGCTTTTCACTCATCTGCAGAGAAATATTCTTCATCATCATCATCATCATCATCATCCTCTGCTGAGTTCTTCATCATCATCATCAGCAGCAGAAGTCCCAGATGACCCAGCCTCATCATCTGCAGCAGCAGCTCACTGTAAAAAAACTGACGTCACACTCACGAGCAGAAGAAGAACCCGCCGCTGCTGCTGGTCACGCACACACGTGACAAAAAAATTGATGACAAACAAAAGCAAAACAACAACACTGCGCAGTAAAAACAACACTATTGCATATTACGTATTTTTATGGACACGATTGTCTCATGAATAATGGGCAGTTAAAATGCAATAATAATATTCCTAAACAAATAAAAGAGTGACCAATCATCTATGTTTAAACCACATGTAGGCCTATTTTAACGAGAACGAGCTGGGACGTCGTCATGGTCACGAGACAACACTGCCGCAAAATATGATCAAGTTTGGCTTACATGCGCATGCAAGTCTTTTAGGGGCACTAGCGCACACACGCAAGGTCTCTCATTTGCCGTGCGCGCGGCGCGCAACACGGTTTGAACATACATATTCACGTAGCTTTCGAAAACCGGGACATTCAGTGTCCCGGGAGAGTGCATAGGCCTACATTTCCCGGGACAGATTATTAAAAAGAAGGACAATCCCAGTAAAACCGGGACAGGTGGCAACCCTAGATGTGAAAATGATGTGAAATGTGAAGTGACTTTATCACTGATCATGATAAACAGTGTTGTGTGAAAAAACAGGACGTAAGTAGTTTAAGCTAATGTATGTTAGAACTAAACGTGAATTGTCAGAAAAGCATGGAGGAAAAGACAAAAAGAAGTGGAGACATTTCGAAGGGCTTCCACACTGTGTTATCCAGTGAGGGTGAATATATTGTATACTGTATTTACAAGTATATATATATATATATATATATATATATATATATATATATATATATATATATATATATATATATATATATATATTTATTTTATTGCAAGTATAGTGTAGCTGGGTGATTCTTAGACTATGGGTACTTTTATGTACTTTGGTCATATTTTTAAAAATACATATAATTTTGGACAAATTCCACTTTCTTTGTTAAACTAACAATAAAACCACCTTAAAAACTTTTTACTACCTTTCTATTATGATTTTTTCATACTTTTTAACCGGTGTCAAAATCACTCTTTTCTCCTTGTCGCACACCCAGACTTTTTAACTTCAACAATGAAAATACAGTTTAAAATTATGACTTATCTGGTAACTATTAATATTCCTAAATTAAGCACTAGTAAAATTATTAAAATACATTATTGTATTTAATGTGAGACCACTATCAATATTACTTTTTATACAAAATATAGCTGTCGCACAGTATTGGTGTCATTTCCACCACAACACTGTTATGTCCCTTTAAAAAGTTTGTGTGAATGATTGTTTAGATGGTTTCTATGGAAATGTTCAGTGAAATCAGAGCACATGTTGGATATGGAGGCAATTTAAATTTTCATCAAGTACAAAAGAAGAAAAATCAAGGTAAATATTGCTTGAGCAGTCAATATATTTATTCTACGTCATTTCCAAACACGCTGTACCTTCAAGAGTGTTTTTAAAAATTAAATTTCTTTAAGTTAAATAAGAGTATTTTGCATACATGCATTGCTAAGTATTAATTAAAAGCTAATCAGTGAAGCTATCTTCCATTTTTTCACAAAAAACTACAGAAATGTCACTTCCACCACAGTCATTTCTACCACACTGCCCTCTGTGATGGAAATGACATTTATGGTTAAAAAGTACAATTGATATAGATTGCAAAAGTAGATTTATGTAGTATTTTATTTATTATAATGTATTACAAGACTTTTTATATTTATTTTATGATATTATATATATATATGTAAAGTCTATGCCAGGGTTCTGGAGAGGAGAATTCGGTCTATTGTAGAACCTCTGATTCAGGAGGAACAGTGTGGTTTTCGTCCCGGTTGTGAAACACTGGACCAGCTCTATACCCTATACAGGGTGCTGGAGGGTGCATGGGAGTTTGCCCAACCAATCCACATGTGCTTTGTGGATTTGGAGAAGGCATTTGACTGTGTCCCTCAAGGCGTCCTGTGGAGGGTGCTCCGGGAGTATGGGGTCCGGGGCCCTCTGCTCTTCTAAGGGCTGTCCACCCTGTACGACCGGAGCAGAAGCTTGGTTCGCATTGCCGGCAGTAAGTCAGACTTGTTCCCGGTGCATGTTGGACTCCGGCAGGGCTGCCCTTTGTCACCGGTTCTATTCATATTTTTTATGGACAGAATTTCTAGGCGCCTTCCCGGGGAGGTGTTCCAGGCAGGTCCCACAGGGTGGAGACCCCGGGGAAGACCTAGGACACGCTGGAGGGATTATGTCTCCCGGCTGGCCTGGGAACGCCTCAGTATTCCCCCGGAAGAGCTGGAGGAAGTGTCCAGGGAGAGGGAAGTCTGGGCGTCTCTGGTTAGACTGCTGCCTCCGCGACCCGGCCCCGGATAAGCGGAAAAAGATGTATGGATGGATAATATAATTTTTTATTTCTTAATTATATTACTTTAACATTAATTGATTTCATTTGTATCTATTTTTAATTTAGTATGCATTGTAACCGTTCATCTGTGAGACAAATCAGTTTTATACATCAAACTCAGCAGTACACTAAAAACAGGTGTGGTTATGTTTAATGACTTTGTGAATTGAGTTTAATGAGTGTGGTGAGTTTAAAAATGTTTCTAATAAATATCTCTACTGTTTCTATACATTCACGTTAGTTCATTGTCATTTCCACAACACCCTGTCATTTCCGTCACTACACACATTTTTTTAAAATATTTAAAAAGTTCTCATCACACATTAAAAATGTATCCACAATTTATGAGATCATGCTCTACTTACATAAAAATTCTAGTTATTTATTTTCTAATAAGCTCTTGCCCAAACCAATATTAAATTTCAGAGTGTGACAGGTGTACAGTTCAGCATTTGGCCCTAATGGCAGCTACTTTATCTAATTGACAAATGTATAATTATTGTATATTGTGGAACAACTGATAAAACTAGTTACAAAAATGATCTTAGACAATTCTTGAGTGGCATAAGATATTCTATTTTTAAATAACAGCTGTATATTGAGATGTGGTGGAAATGGCATTAGTTCATTGCAGGTCGGATAAAATGTAAAATATATACAATTTCTCTTGTAATAAGTTTGTCCTCTTACAGACCTTAAAACTAGACAAGTTATTTAAACTTATGAGACTGTGTTAAGTGACTTTTGAACAAGTTTTTTTTATTCAACTTCACAAGGCTAAAAGTGCCCCTAGTTGAAGAAACGCCCAGCTACTGAATATTGTATAGTGTCTGTATATTTAGTACTTACTGTGAAAATACAGTAACATAACTGCAAAAGCCAAAAAGGTACATATTTACATATTTGTTCAGAGAAAGGGGTTTAGTGTTTTAGCAATTCAAAAAAACTGTATTATAAAATGTTGACAGTCTGATTCAGCTGTTGCAAACTAAAGACTGTGGTCACTACCAACACATTTCTGTCATGAACAAAACATGGGATGTTTTGTCAAAAATAAAGTTTATTGAATTATCAACAATGATAATGTTTGGTTCAATCAATGAATATCCAGACTATCAAAAGTGGGCAGGCACTGTTGCACTCTATAGAGTGATGCACTGATGATGTTTTAGACCAACCCAGAAGTTCGCATCATCCTGGTTCCCTCAACAAAAACCTAATAAAAATCTTCCATTTGCTTTTGGATTACTTAAAAAAATAAGCTACGTGGCTAACAATGGTTTATAATGCTTACACATTTCATTCATCATGATAATCTTCACAAATGAACACAAGGTTTAGGATTTTTGAAGCCAAAATACAATCGCTAGAAGTCAAAAGCTACACATGTACAGCTCATTGAGGAGCTAAAATAATGGGGCAGATTGTGGGCATTCCTGTTCTACTGTGACATCACAACTGACGCATTCCTGAACTGCTAATTTTGAGACACCATCTCTAAATTATGGGTGAAATAAGAGAGAACATGCATTTTTACCATAATAGGATGGTTGTGTACACACACACTGTGACACATATCTTCAAATCATCATCTTATTGTCAAAAACAATATAAGAGTTGCATACTAGATCCCCTTTAAAGAAAACTATATAACAGCATAATCAATGTAAATAAATACTGTACATATGCTCAATGCGCTGGTGCAAGCGGTTAGTAAATTTGGCCCTTAAAATTACAGCTTTTTGGAGGATTATTTTATGTTAATATTTTATGTTAATTTTTTTATGTTGTATTTTTTACTTTACTGAAAGGCAATAGTCTATTGTCTACTTCTAATTTATTATTTTAACTTACCAAGAGCAAAATAAAAAATAAATAAATGCATATATTACATGATAACAATGTTGTATTTTCTGTTCAGTTTTAAAGTTGTATTACATTTTTGTTTTTAAAATCCACCTTTCTGCTGGGATCAGGATAATCCGATTTTTTGGAACAAGGGAATCCCAATCTTACTAAAAAAGTTTTGACAAAAACAACACAAACTGACAATTTGATTCAGATCAAA
>JAZAVI010000546.1:41247-65526 GCA_036326025.1 Chrosomus eos
ATAATAATAATAATAAATTAATAAATTAAAAAAGGTACATCATTTGAATTTTAGCCCTGCTCCAGGAAACACCCACTACCGCTTGGAAACCAATCAAATATTTAAACATTTTCAGCGCTCCATCATCACTTTCACGCCCCCTCAATACAGTGCAAGTTCGCCTCGTCGTCCATCAGAGTACACAAGTAAGTATTTAGCAAAATAATAATTTTTTTAGTTATTGTTAACCCAAATTGTTGTAAATGCAAGTGCTAATATATATTCCGATATCTAATGCGTGTCAATGCTGTCAGTTATTATTTTAAGTGAGCATGCACATGTCGTCCTACAGATGTCAAGCGATTAATGTCTGTTTAAAATAATGTATTATTAAATATTATAGGACAAAATGTAGTGTAAGAGTTTGCTGTGCGCAACGATTACTTTTTATTGATGAATCATGTTTTTTGGTTAAGTTATGAATGATGAGATCACACTACTTTACAGTATGTCTTTACCAGGCATTATGTGTTGATCACAGATATGTAGAATTTAACAGCCCTGCACAATTAATCACATACTGTTTATCTTGGCCAATCCTGAAAACATTTGATGATAATGAAAATAAATTAGTTATTAAGTCTTTAATAAGTATGTATCTTTTGAGAGATACCATATATATATATATATATATATATATATATATATATATATATATATATATATATATATATATATACATATATATATATATAATATGTATATGTGTGTGTGTGTGTGTGTGTGTGTGTGTGTGTGTGTGTGTGTGTGTGTGTGTTATGTATTACATACACGCACACCTCTCAAAAACCATATACTTACAGTGGTGCTCAGAATTAATGGTACCCCTGGTAAAAATGATAAAAAATGGCTATAAAAAATAAATCTGCATCGTTTATCCTTTTGATCTTTCATTAAAAAAATTGGCAAAATCCTAACCTTTCATTGAAGTAAAAGATTTGAAAGTGGGGGGGGGAAATCACATTATAAATTAAATGTTTTTCTCCAAAACACGTTGGCCACAATTATTGATACCCTTTTATTAAATACCTTTTTGCAATCTCCTTTTGCCAAGATAACAGCTCTGAGTCTTCTCATATAATGCCTGATGAGTTTGGAGAACACCTGACGAGATCAGAGATCATTCCTCCATTCCTCCATTTCTTACAATTAAATGAAAGTAAGAGCGAAATTTTGATTTTAGGCCCACCTAGCTCCTCAGCTACTTTTAATGTCGGTTCCTTCCCTATCAGTGTTCGACCGCATGTAAGGAATCTTGGATTTACATTCGATTCGGCACTTAATTTTGAAAAACAAGTCAGCTCAGTGGTAAAAGGCAGTTTCTTTCAATTGAGATCTATCGCAAAAGTAAAACAGTTCTTGTCCCCAAAAGATTTAGAGACCGTAATCCATGCCTTCATTACATCACGACTAGACTACTGTAATTCCCTGTACTGTGGTCTGCCTCAATCTACAATCACTCGCTTGCAAGTTGTTCAAAATGCTGCAGCAAGACTTCTGACTGGTACAAAAAAGAGAGATCACATCTCTCCTGTCCTAGAAATTTTACACTGGTTCCCAGTTAAGTTCAGAATTGATTTTAAAATTGCAGTTTTGGTGTACAAAGCGCTATCCGGTGCTGCACCAACATACATATGTGATTTACTGACTATGTACATTCCCCAAAGAAATCTTAGATCGTGTAATCAGCTTCTTTTAACTGTCCCACGCTTTCGCTGCAAAACCAAGGGTGGTCGGGCATTCTCTGCCGCTGGTCCTAAGCTCTGGAACAGTCTGCCCTTCGCTGTGAGGTCTGCTCCGACACTAACAAGTTTCAAATCGGCTCTTAAAACGTATTTATTCTCTAGTGCTTTTAAATAAACTGCTTGATTGATTGTATATGAATCTTTTAAATGAATTATATCAGGTGCTAAATGTATAAACCTGTCTTTTGCCTTGTCTATTTCAATGCTTTTAAATTGCATATTGTAATATTGTACAGCACTTTGGCGCAGCTCTGTTGTTTTTAAATGTGCTATAGAAATAAATTTGACTTGACTTGACTTGACTACAGAGTCTGTCCAGATCCTGCAGATTCCCAGATCCATGTTTATGCTTCTTCTCTTCAGTTCACCCCACTCATTTTCTATATGGTTCAGGTCAGGGAACTGGGACGGTCATGGCAGAAGCTTCATTTTGTGCTCCCTAACACATTTTTGTGTTGATTTTGATGTTTGTTTTGGATCACTGTCCTGATGGAAGATTTAACCATGGCCCATTATAAGATTTCTAGCAGAAGGCGTCAGGTTTTGATTTTTTATCTGTTGATATTTGATAGAATCCACAATGCCATGTATCTGAATAAGAAGTCCAGGACCTCCAGCAGAAAAATAGGCACACAACATTAAAGATCCAATGGTATATTAAATTGTACACATGGGATACTTTTTATCCTTGTGTGCACCAAACCCATCTAGCGTGTTTGCTGGCAAAAAGCTCTTTTTTTAGTTTAATCTGACCACAGAACCCTGTGCCGTTTGAAGATCCAGTCGTGTCTGACCACTGAATATGCTGGAGTTTGTATTTGGATGAGCGAGGAGCATTTTTCTTAAAACCCTCCCAAACAACATGTGGTGATGTAGGGGTTGTTTGATTTTTTTTAATAGGCTTTCTGACCCCCAAAACTCAACTAATCTCTGCAATTCTCTATCTGTGATCCTTGAAGAGTCTTTGGCTACTCAAACGTTCCTCCTCACCGTCCAATAAGAAAATATAGACACACGTCCTCTTCCTGGCAGAATCGTAACATCTTTAGATGATTATAACTACTTAATTATTGCCCTGATGGTCAAAATGGGATTTTTCAATTCTTTAGCTATTTTCTTACATCCACTTTCTAGTTTGTGATGCTCAACAATCTTTAGATGCACATCAGAACCATGTTCTGTGGTTTTATTCATTGTGATGTATGATTAAGGGAATTTGGCCTTTGTGCTTCCTCATATTTAAACTCCTGTAACACAAGAAGTCATAGCTGGACAATTTCATGTTCCTGGTCACCCTGGTGTGCTAAAAAAGGTAAATATTAATGGGAATATACTTCATAGATATTTTATTCATAAAAAAATTCTAGGGGTATGAATAATTGTGGCCAACGTGTTTTGGAGAAAAATATTTATTTTATAATGTGATTTTCCCCCCCACTTTAAATTCTTTTTCTTCAATGAAAGGTTAGAATTTTACCAATTTTTTGAATGAAAGATCAAAAGGATAAACAATGCAGATTTATTTTTTATAGCCATTTTTTATCATTTTTACCAGGGGTACCATTAATTCTGAGCACCACTGTATCAAATCTTCAATTCAAGTTTTGTATTTGATGTCTGTTTTTTATGCTATGTCAAATTTAGTCATTGTGTTTTGTTTTTGTATAGTCGAAATGCCAGGTTCAACCTTACGCCAGTGTCCCCACTGCCAGATTAAGATGAACTGCAGACACCGGTCCTGTTTAAAGGTGATTGTCCATAACTAACACTGTTTCTTTATGTGGCATTGGATTTATTTTAATACTCAATGTATTTCTGTTTCCCTTTTTGTAGTGTGGAAAATTGCTTAATTTTAAAAATAAGCAATCGGTGCGTTTGGCAAAGTTTCGTGCCAAAGCCCAGCAGTGGGCTAAAACAACAGTTGCGTCTAGGAATCAATCCAAAGTTCTTGACAATTTAGCCATCATGGTAAGCAAGTTCAACATTCTAATTTAATTACCTCACACTTTGTTCTAAACTAAAACTTTTCTATAGGAGACTATACAATATAAAGATGTTTTACATACATATACATAACACATTACATGATCATGCATAAAATGTAATTCCTGTAAACTGACAGTTCAAATAAAAAGTAATTCATATTATTTCCACTAGTTTCTACTCTTGTCAATAAAAGAGCTAATAGGTGGTTGGTAAAGTCACACATCACTGCAGCTGCCATTAGAAGCTCTGGTTCCCAGAAAAAGTAGAATTACTGCACATGCACAATGACTAAATCTAAACAATATTTACAGTTTTAACTCTATTTGACACAGTCTTATGACACAGTTTGTGTCAGATTTTATTGATAAGTTTACAGTTTCCCATTCAAGTAAATAGCAGTTAGCCTTGCATAACCTAAAAAAAGTTGTCTGGAGGCGTTACAAATATGGCTGCAAGTGACCTGATGTTCATTGAAAGCATAACGCTTGTCATACTCAACTTTAGTAAAGCCTTGATTTGTTGTAGTTTTTTGCTGAAATAATACAGTCTGAATAACCTGTTAGAAGTTTTGTATGGTATAATATAAATAATAAGCCTGGACATTAAAAAAAAAAAAAAACTCAAAAACTTGAAACTTGTGTTTCAAGCAAGAAAAACACATGTTGGCTTGGAGTCACATGATGCTAAGCATAATTTTAACTGTTTCTTTCAGAATTATTATGAACCATTTTTAAAAACTGCACTGTTTGACGTTCTTATATTTTAGATGGAGAAGCTGAAAGCTCTGGGATATGTTCCTCTTCTCCTACTAGGAAAATATTCAAAGGCCCATAAGTGGACAGCAGAGGTTCAGTGTCCCTTTGAGTTCCCAGCTGAGGGACATATGGTGATGGAAAAAATGCTCATCCTCTTTGAGCATATTTTACAGGGTAAATATTTGCAAGCACTGATGCCTAAGTACTGTAGCTATACAAGTTTCTATGTTAAACTGCACTTTATTTAAATTTTGTGTTTTATTAAAATGTGTTTTAATATGACTAATGGTACTTTTTTTAAGGTTTGAGTCCAGATGATAATGAAGCAGAAAGGCAGGACTTGAAAGAGACTGTAGAAGATGAAGAGGACATTAAAGGGTACCTATTATGGCATTTAAAATGTTCCTAATAATGTTCTGGGAGTCCCCAACAACAGTTTTACATGCATGCAATGACAAAAAACACTTTTGTTGTCTTATAATATGCATTTATTTTTACCTGATTTGCTCACCGACTCCCTAATGATTCGTTTGACGACTCATTTGTCCAAACCCCTCCTTTGCGTGACGCTAATCGGCGGTGATTGGTCAGATGACGCAGTCAGTTATATTTTGCGTTAGCCCAAAGCTTAAACATATTGATAAAGCACTGCAGTACTACAATACGCTTCACATAATTTCACATATTTCAAAAAACAAAAAAAATGACATTGGAGACCTAGAAGCTGCTGAGCGTAACTCTCACTCTCTCACACTCACACGCACGCACGCACACAGACACACACACACACACACGCACGCACGCACACAGACACACACACATAAAAGCAACAATTATTAATAGTACTTACAGGTTGTGATTCGGAGGAGGAAGCTGATCCAAATAAACTTGGTATTGAACGTTCCTTCAGTATCAGGCGACTCGCGAATCCACACTTGAAAGCATTTGTGTTTGTGAAGCGATCGTCATTAAAATAACGCGAACACAGCTCAAGGTGGCTATACTTGTGTGGTATAGTTGTAAATATAAACTCTAGCCACTGAGTCTTCACATGCTTGTCCCTGGGCAGTGAAAAAAAAATTTGCTTTTGATTCTCACTTCAGAACAGAGTCTCGTCGACATGTTGTTGTCAGGTTTCTCTGTCTGCTCGGCGCGCACTGAGTGGGCGTGTCGAATTCAAATAACTTGTACAAGTGACGTACGAAAGCTAGAGAGAAAGCATCGTTCGTCTATCGATTCATATCAGCGACTCAGAGTCGACTCTTACTTTTGAGAGACAATAACTTTGTATACGGTGAACTTTCATATTTAAAACTTTGCAGGATGTTTTTGTTCACTTAGATCTATGTTACACACTACATGAAAGGTAATTTTCAAAATTCCATGATAGGTACCCTTTAATATAGTGGAACACAGTGTAGAAGTGGAAAGACTGGAAGATGAAGAGCAGATCCAAGAACAACAGATAGAAAGTGAGGAGGAAGACCCAGAGAGACCTGTTGAGGAACAGAAATTAAACAGTCCAGAAAAAGAACAAGACGACACAGAGGGTTATAGGACAGAGAGTCAGGACTTAAAAGAGGCTGTAGAAGACGAAGAGGACATTTTATCAGAGAAAAATGTAGAAGTGAGGATGAAGGAAACATCAGAGGATAAAGAGCAAATTGAAGAACAACAGACAGAAAGTGGAGGGGAAGAACCAGAGAGACCTGTTGAGGAAGGAGACATGAAAGGGACAAAAAAGACTAAACAGGCAAAGGAGATGAAGAAACGGGCAGAGAAAAGAATGAGTAGTGCACTTAAGATAGTTGAAATGGAAGAGAAAACAGAGAAAGAGGGAGCCAACTAATAATGTCCAACTTGGCAAATTAATCCAACCTTCTAAATAAAATAGCAACTTGTTGATTAGAAAAGTTGACACGTCATCCCAACTGCTCTAAGAAGCTCCGGTTGCTATAGAAATAGACAGTATTCTGAGATTCGCGTGTATGGCTGCTCATGCGCATTGGCTGCTCTAGTCTGAAAGCACTTGGTTTTTTTATACTTTAGGAACATAGCAAAAAAAATTATGAGCCTATTATTTTATTGTTTTATTGGTGATTTCAAATTTGAAATTTAATCTTAAATGTAATAATTTAACAGTTTTGGAGAAGAGAGAGTGAAATGACTTTGGGTAAAGCCAGTACAATGAGCAAGGAACAATGTGAACTTGAACTAAGGCTAAAAAATTATTTTCCTTCACAGCAAATCAGCTGTCAACATGGCAGCAAAAAGAAAGCGCCAAAAAAAGACGGACACAGGTATAACATTTTATACAATACAGTTAGCTCTTTGCATTGCTCTATTACACATTGTCTTCCATTTTGAAATTTATCATAATATTGATGTTTATATTTGTTTCAGTGCTGTTTAGATTTTAAGATGTTTAAAAATAGTTTTGCATTCTAACTCTGTTCAAATTAAGTAATACATTTATTTCTAACCAGATTTTGCATTTGTACAGAATGTCCATTCATCTCTGGACGTACTTCCAGCTGAATTTGTTTCGAAGACGCGTCTCAGAAAGGTTGGCATTGTTCTGTATCTTCAATTTGTTAATGTTATGTGTTTCATAATACCAGTGATGTTTGTACATAAAATGTATTTAGATAATTTTTTTTAATTAAGTAATTCATTTAGGTTTTTGCTCAAACTATGAATGGTTCAGTATCCCAAAATATTTAGCTCTTTTGTAATGTTAAGAACTCCACATTCAATGTATGCTAATGTGTATGGTACTTTGTTGCAAAAAATAAACATATGGAATGGAATTTATATTTGCTTACAGATTATAGTATGTGTACAGGAGGTGCGAAACAGCATAAGGTATAAGATCACACAGACACAGCAATACACAAATAATGATTAATAAGGTGAAGAATTGTAATTCATATTTTAGTATAAAATATTCTATACAGTACTACAGTGTTGGCTTCTACAGTGTAGTATGAATATAACATATAATCTAACTATATAACATGTAGAGTTCAGATGTGTATTTCCATTGCTTTTGAATATGTTAACAGCAGTTGCTCTTCAGTCTGTTAGGCTTTGCTTGAGTGGCATTTATGGGTCAGTTTTGGTTAAGATGATAAGAATCCTAAATTATTAATTGGAATTCAAATTTCAGATTGCGCATACTTTGACAACACCTGCTGTAGTGTGTTTTTGCAAGTGTAGATATGTTGGAGCTTTGCTTGTGGAGAAAGGTCTTTTTACCGGTAATTGGTCTTGAAAGTTGTGTTTTAAGGTTAGGGGTTAGTTTCTGTTGTAGTAGCATTCACCTTTCAGCATGACACATTTCGTTACGTTCTGTACATAACTCGACCTGCAACTGCACCTGTCTCTTTTTTTTTCACCCATCAGTTTTTGTGCTGGTGGTGGTACCACAGTAATGCCACATGAGGATGATAGCTTTCCATGGTGCTTTGTTAAAAGCTTTTGATGAGTTACGTTAAATGCTTTAAAAATGTAGTAAGTGATGTAATGAAATGTTAGCCTGGTTCTACCAGACTCTCGTACATTTCATTTGTACAGAGAGTCCGGCACCGCTCCATTGACAAACGTTAACTTCCTTGTAGGCGGGAACTCTATTGAAGTCTAAAACTATTGGATCTGCCCAGAGTCACTCTATCTGCCATAACCAATCGCTAACGTTTGGTCGTGACGTATGTCTTTTCCCGAACCCCGTGGGAGGATGGCCATGAACACAAAACTAAGCAAAGATTGTTCTTGCTCCGGCTTTAACTTCTTGATATTCGGCAGCGTTGCCACAACGGACCGAATGGCTTCGCTCGCATCTTTCTTATTTTGAACTACAACTCAAAATAACGCACGAGTCGACATCAACGTCATCGTTCTCAGCCACTCCCTCTGTTCGCTGATTGGTCCTACAAAAAATTGATTGCTGGAAACCAAAGTCTAAAGCACAATCCCAGACGTAGTACTGAAGGAAAATGAAATTGAGCGGAAGTGCGTAGGAGGGCGGAGCCAGGCTAATGAAATGTAAAGATTGAAATGTAATGATGATTTGTTTTGTAATTGGCTCTTTGTTTTTACCTTATTCACAGGGACGTAAAGAGGTGTTGGTGCATTGGTTGCCATGTCCATCATGGTAAGAATAAGTAAACCTACATGGCAACTTAATTCACCTCTGTAAATTTCTCATTTATTAATTATTGTTTTTACTTTTTCCCCAGTAAGAAGACATGGCCACCCACCTGGCAGCCTGAAGATCATGTCCAGATTACCCTTAATCAATGTTAATTTCATTACCATGAAGACAGTTTTTTGTTTGTTTTAGAACAAATAAAGGTTTATGTTTTCACTATGTCCATTTACATCTTTTGACCTTTAAAAAAAAACACCACATTTTTATGCCTGAAATATCCAGGTGCTGGAGCTTATCCCAGCTACCACAGGCCAAAGGTAGAACATCACCCTGAACAGGTGACCAGTCTGTCACAGAGATGACACACACAATATAGCCTCTAGTTCCTGATTAACTATATCTGTGCGTTTTTAATGTGCGGAGAACACTGGTGCACCTAGAGGAATCCCACAGTCCAAATCCCACACCTTGTATAGTCAAACAATGCTTTTAATAATACAAAACAGAGAAGTTTTTCAATTAATAGTGCTCACACATCCCTTCTGACCAATTTGGGTGACACAAAGTTATAGTTAATGTATAGTTAAGAAATTGTTGGAGGAAATAACTGTTTTGTAAAAAAACATTATTTGCAGGCTTATAACATTGTACATATGTTATTATTGTTTTTTATATGCTCATTATATATATATATATATATATATATATATATATATATATATATATATATATATATATATATATATATATATATATATATATATATATATATATATATATATATATATATATGAGATAATAATGGCAAGGTTGAAGGGTCCATTTCCAGGAAACACAGAAGTGATTAAATGTATACCTTTAATACACTTTAGATACACTAAATATTACAGAAGCACTTCATTTGAGTAGCTGCACTTTGGTCAAGAAATACTGCAATGCTTTAATAATTATCAGACTATTTTTTGTAAGCAAAGGGGGGAGAAAGTTTCACTGTAATCAACAAATCTTTTGCTGCATCAGGTTAACCACACACAATGCAATCTGTCGTTTTAGTTTGATATTTAATGGGGACAAATAAATATGTAAATGGTAATCTGTGCATTCACCACACGAACCTGGAAGATCCTGTCATAAATGACCATATATGTACAAGTAAGTGTGACGCATCACCTCCTTTTTTAAGCACTTTCACTACAGTCACACAGATTGATGTCGAGGGTCTAATCAAAAAGATGAAGCCTTCCACCTCTCCCCTGGATCCCTTCCCTACAGCACTCATCAAAACAAATCTGTCGGCCATTAGTCCCCTTCTTACACAAATAATAAACCAGTCATTAATTTCTGGCCATGTCCCACCCCCACTTAAAACTGCCATTATCAAACCTCTTCTAAAGAAACCCAACCTCGACCTAGAATGTCTCGCCAACTATCGGCCTATTTCTCATCTTCCATTTTTGTCCAAGGTGCTAGAAAAAGCTGTTTCTGTGCAGCTACAGGAACATCTACAATGTCACTCATTGTTTGAAATATTCCAATCTGGTTTTCAAACTGCTCATAGTTCAGAGACAGCACTGTTGAGGGTAACTAATGACCTTCTTATTTCTGCAGATTCTGGATCACCCTCTTTGCTCATTCTCTTTGACCTTTCAGCGGCTTTTGATACTGTAGATCACCATATCCTTCTAAGTCGTCTCCAATCTGACATTGGTCTCCGTCATTCCACACTGGACTGGTTTACCTCTTATCTCGCTGACAGGACAGAACAGGTTACTTGTGGTGTCCCCCAAGGATCTATCCTAGGTCCTTTGCTTTTCATTATATACATGCTGCCGTTGGGTCGTGTCATCAGCCGATACGGTATCTCTTTTCACTGTTATGCTGATGACACTCAGTTGTACCTGCGAACTGACTCAAATTTATGCTCTACTCCGGACCTTTCTTCATTATCTGCTCTCCCTTCATTTTCTGCTTCACCTACATCTCTAGCCCTCTCTAACTGCCTGGAGGAGATTAAGGTATGGATGAGTAAAAATTTTCTCCAGTTAACAACTTAAAAACCGAAGCCATACTAATTGGCACCCCTCATCAGGTAAAGTCATCACCTATTACCACTATCTCTTTCTCTGGTCAGGACATCTCCCTCTCCGCTATTGTTACCAACCTCGGCGTGAAGCTTGACCCTCAACTAACCTTTGCAAATCATGTCAAACATCTGTATAAAACCTGTTTTTTTCACATCAAAAACATTTTGAAACTCCTCCCCTTTCTCACTTTCTCTGATGCTGAGAAACTCGTCCATGCCTTAATTTCCTCCAGGCTTGATTACTGTAACAGCCTACTTATTGGTGTTTCAAGTAAACACCTTCAAAAACTCCAATTTATTCAGAACTGTGCTGCCCGAACTCTGATGAAGGCACGCAAATACGAACACATCACTCCCATTCTTCAGAACCTCCACTGGCTCCCCATAACCTCAAGAATTCAATATAAAATCGCCCTCATTACCCATCTTTGCATCTATAACAATGCCCCGAAATACCTCAAAGATCTCCTTACCCCTCATTCTTCTACCCGTAACCTCCGGTCCCAAAGCACAAACCTCCTCCACCAGCCACGCTCAAGACTACCATGGGAGACCGAGCTTTCTGCTGTGCTGCCCCTCGCATCTGGAACTCCCTCCCTGAACATCTGCGAAAACCCCAGTCGGTGGACAATTTTGAAAAGGAGCTAAAAACTGTTTTGTTCAGGCAGGCTTTCTTAAGTGGTCCTTAGGCTTTGTTATTTTTCCATTTTTTCTATGTATTTTATTGGTTACTGATTTTATATTGTTTATTGTGGTTCTGTAGCACTTTGAGATTCTTTTATGAAAAGTGCTTTATAAATAAAATTTATTATTATTATTATTATTATTATTATCTGCTCAACTGGGTTGTCATTGGCTCTGACCTTCCCTTAGCACCAGCAGGATTCGCTGTGGTTGGACAATATTTTAACCCAGATTAAAAACCGTTTAATGTTGCAAATAAGGTGTTGCTGTTATTATTACGTCAGTAATCCATTCAGTTAACAAAGTGGTGTTGCTATGTTGTAAGAAATTACCCCTTTACCGAGATCCTAACCCTAACCCTAAGCATAACTTCCCTGAGGGTGGAAGGGCAGTAAATCATACACAGATGTATTCTCATCATGGACAACAAAGTCTGTTGAGTCATATTTATATTGTCTTTTCAACAACTTGCCATTATATAAGTTGTTGCAAGTTTATAAACACTGCTAAAATAGGCCACTTTCTGGGTGATATTTTACATTTTCTTGGTTACTTGCGTTAGGATAGCTCTAACCCTACATTCTAACCCTAACCTAACATTATCAATAAAATGCTAATTAAGATTCTGGATTGTGGCACAAGACAACTAAATACAGACAACTATATACAGAGACTTGTACTGTCTATACCTAAAATGCAATTCTACATACTTTTTATGTATTTTATTGTATACAATGTTCATTGCTGGGTAATAACTGAATTACGTAATCAGATTCCAAAAATGAAGTACTTGTAATTAGATTGTTATATTTTAAAATAGTCATAACAAGACTACAGTTACTTTTTATTGATTACATGTTATTCTCAAAATGGCAGTGAATTAAAAATATACTGTATATTCTCCCTTCTTATTTTTTTATCTTTTAAGATTATTTTCCAAAAAACGTTCTGATTATATACATTCTGAAAGTCTTCCTCCCAGGTTTGTGGAGTACCGCTCACAGATTAGCCACTAGTCATGTTTCTATCACTGAAAACTCATGCAAAACACAGTATTTGATAACTGGATTTACAGAAATCATTTAAATTTTTAATGTTTTAATTGTTTTATCAAAATTCCAACATGGCATGTCTAATTGACTCCTGGTAAAAACATTATTATTTGAATATCACTCACCGAGTCATTTAACCATGTATTACTGTCTTCGGAAGGCTTTTTTATTTTAAAGCAAAATAAAACGTACAACGTACATTAAAACGTACAAATTCATGCAATTTCATATTTACACGCAATGCAGGGTTTCTCTAAAATTTTTGTCAGATGGACCTTGTGTTGCCATTAAGGCAAAATGTTAGGGACTTTTATTTTGATATGAGGCAGACCTGGAGTTTGGGGTTAGAGGTTATTTCCTGTACAGAAGTAAGGAAGCTGACAGAATGTGAGCTCATGTAATCCATTTGTTGTTAGCACTAGAGGCAATGTCGTAAGTACAAAATTCATTTTTATGTTAATAAGTTAATGTTACAATACTGTTTAAAAAGAAAAGACTACACACAGTTACAATATTTGTTTACATATATATACAGGTATTTTATTTCGACAAGATTTATGTTAAAACAGTCGAACTTTATTTCTTTGTTACAGTTTTCACTCTGTCATGTAAGATGATGTTGAAGCCACAGTAAACAGCAAGAAATCGCTCACTACGACTTGTCGTCATTTTGCATCAGAGTTAGCTGGTTGTATAGCTACAGTTGCTACACTGCAGTGAGGACAACACAGTGAAAAGACAGAGAAAAGTTAGTGTTGAACATCGTGGAATGATGGAAGGAAAACGTGCTAAGTCTTCCGTAGCAAGTGGAAGTTCTCACTCATCTGCGTCATCAAGGAGTGCAGTAATCCGTGCACGGGCTAAAGCAGCAGCTGCTAAAGTACGTGCTGAATATGCAGAAAAGGAGGCTAAAGCTAAAATAGAAAAGGCAGCTAAAGAAGCTGAATCACAGTTGGAGAAGGTAAAAAGAGAGACTGAGCTTGAAACACTCTTTTCAAGCTTTTCAACATTCAGAGTAAGCCATATCCTTACTTACTGAGAACGTGCTCCGGCACAGAGGAAACATTTGGCAGAAGGGCTGAAGATTTTATGGTCAAAGCACTTGATGGGAAAGTGACGATCCCTCTTCCCCCGCTTATTGAATGTAACGACTTACCTGACAACCGGGCTAAAATTCCCACGCCGAACGCCGCTCTTCATCAACCTCACCTCGTCAAGGTAGCAGAACACATTCCCGAGTTGGACCCTACTGCGGAGATCCTCCTGCTGCTTGGTAGAGATATATTAGAGTGCACAAGGTAAGGGAACAAGTAAATGGCCCTCCCAATGCCCCTTTTGCTCAACGTCTTGACCTAGGTTCGGTGATGGTTGGAGAGGTCTGCCTAGGGAATGCGCACAAGCCAAATGTCAGCATTTACAGGACAACAGTGCTTGATTGTCAGCGGCCCTCGCTCCTCCAACCGTGTACAAGTGTTATGCATGTCAGGGATAAGCTTCATGGCAAAGAGCCCAGGAAGAGTGTCTTAGGGCCCAGCAGGGCTAAAGAAGACAGGCTGGGTAAAAATGTATTTGATCGCACCGAACAGGACAACAAGCTGGCACCATCAATTGAGGATGATACTTTCTTGAAGATAATGGACAAAGAAGTCTACAGAAATGATTCACACAGTTGGGTCGCTCCACTACCGTTCAGACAGCCTAGAGAACGTTTGCCTAACAACCGCAGCCAAGCACTCAAACGTTTTGAATCACTTCGACGCAACTTGAGGAGAAAGCCAGAAATGGAACAGCAATATGTGGCATTCATGGGCAAACTGCTGGAAAATGATCATGCTGAGGTGGCACCAGAACTAAGGGAAGATGAAGAGTGTTGGTACTTACCAAGCTTTGCAGTGTTTCACCCACAAAAACCAGGTCAAATCAGGGTGGTGTTTGATTCGAGTGCCCAACACTCCGGAATCTCCTTAAATAATGTGCTTTTGACGGGCCCTGATCTTAACAACTCCCTTATGGGAGTACTCATGCGGTTCCGAAAGGAAAAGGTGGCTGTTATGGCAGACATAAAGCAGATGTTTTACTGCTTCCTCGTAGAAGAAAAACATAGGAACTATTTGAGATTCTTATGGTTCAAGAACAATGATGTGGCAAGTGAAGTTGTAGACTACAGGATGAAGGTCCATGTGTTTGGGAACAGCCCGTCTCCAGCAGTGGCAATTTATGGGCTTAGAAGAGCTGTCAGAAAGGGTGCACAAAGATATGGACAAGACACCGTCAACTTTGTCGAGCGCCACTTTTATGTTGATGACGGCCTTTGTTCTGTCCCTACTGATGCTGAAGCCATTGACTTGCTGCGTAGGACTCAGGCTTCATTGGCTGAGTCCAACCTCAGGCTCCACAAGTTTGCATCGAATAGTCCGGCTGTCTTGGCAGCTTTTCCAAGTGAGGACTGTGTGGCAGCTTGAAAAGAGGTAGACCTCTGTGGGAAGGAGTCGCACATCCAACGCAGCTTAGGCCTCCTGTGGGAGCTAGGGACACATTCACCTTCTCTGTGTCAACTGACGTAAAACCGTTTACCCGCCGAGGAGTTCTCTCAATGGTGAACAGTGTTTTTGATCCCTTGGGTTTTTTGGCTCCGGTCGTAATCCAAGGAAGAGCCTTTCTCAGAGAGCTGAATTCTGAGGCTTCAGAGTGGGACACTCCATTACCTGAAGATAAACTAGGCAAGTGGGAGGCTTGGCGAAACTCACTTCAAGAGTTGAAGCACTTCCATATACCAAGGATGTACACAGGCATCTCTCTAACCAAGGCCGAACAGATGGAACTCTGTGTGTTCTGTGATGCTTCTACAATGGCCATTGGGGCTGTAGCCTATTTGAAGACCATCCAAGAAGGCATTGTTGACACTGGATTTGTCATGGGGAAGTCTAAACTTGCTCCTCAATCAGAGCCAACCATACCAAGACTTGAGCTGTGTGCTGCGGTTTTGGCTGTGGAAATGGCCGAACTGATTCAGGAAGAACTGGATTTGAAGTTAGATTCCATTAAATTCTACACGGATAGCAGAGTGGTCCTTGGATACATTCAAAACCAATCCAGATGGTTTTATGTATATGTCCACAATCGAGTTCAGCGTATTCGCCAGACCACAAAACCTGAACAGTGGCACTACGTACGCACAGAGGACAATCCGGCTGATATTGCGTCAAGGTCTGTTCCAGCATCACGTCTCACTCAAACAATGTGGTTCAGCGGACCTACCTTTTTGCGTAAGCCTTCCATTCAACCAGAGCCTATTCAGTCATTCAGCTTAGTCTCACCAGAATTGGATGCTGAGATTCGTCCAGATGTGAAGAGTTATGCCACCCAGCTGCACGAGAAAGGTCTCAGCATAGAGCGTTTTGAGAGGTTCTCCACCTTTGACACACTCCAGCGAGTTGTGGCACTCTTAATTCACATTGCAAGATCTTTCAAGTCCCCTAACATCATGGACAAGTGTAGGGGATGGCATACATGTGAGCTGCCTCGCTCTCCGGATGAGCTTTCCCAAGCCAGAGAAGTCATCATTAGAGCCGTTCAGAGGAAAGCATTTGGAAAGGAATTTGAAGCTCTAGAAAGAGACAAGCCAATTCCTCTAAACAGCTGTCTACGTCGTCTCAACCCTATCTTGCAGAATGACCTCATCTGCATTGGTGGCCGTCTGAAAAACGCAGACGTAGAGATTAAGCAAAAGAACCCTGTAGTTCTCCCAAAAGACAACCATGTTTCCTTACTGCTCATCAGACACCACCATACCCAAGTAAAACATCAGGGTCGCCATTTAACAGAAGGCGCTGTGAGAGCTGCAGGACTTTGGATCTTGGGAGGTAAAAGGCTCATTAACTCAACTCTTCACAAATGCGTGACCTGTCGTAGACTCAGAGGTCGGATGCAGGAGCAACTAATGGCGGATTTACCACCTGAGCGTCTCAAGGCCTGCCCTCCCTTCACGTATGTAGGGCTAGATGTCTTCGGACCATGGCACATCACTACCAGACGTACAAGAGGAGTTCAGCCTGAGAGCAAACGGTGGGCCATATTATTCTGTTGTATGAGCTCCAGGGCGGTTCACATTGAAGTGATTGCCTCAATGGACACTTCAAGCTGTGTCAATGCCTTAAGGCGTTTCTTTGCCATAAGAGGACCAGCCAAACAACTGAGGTCAGATTGTGGCACAAATTTCATTGGGGCCTGCAGAGAACTCGGGATGAGCGCAGAACAACCAGACACCACTGTGCAGAGGTACCTACACCAACAAGGATTCTCCTGGGTGTTTAACCCACCACATGCTTCGCACATGGGTGGTTCATGGGAACGCCTCATTGGAGTGGCTCGAAGGATCCTGGAGTCATTGCTTCTTGAACATGGCACTCGCCTGACTCATGAAGTCTTGTGCACTCTAATGGCAGAGGTGGCAGCAATTATGAATGCAAG
The DNA here is from genome assembly GCA_036326025.1 of Chrosomus eos. NCBI lineage: Eukaryota > Metazoa > Chordata > Actinopteri > Cypriniformes > Leuciscidae > Chrosomus > Chrosomus eos. The sequence goes on from JAZAVI010000546.1 coordinate 58,212, forward strand.
GCCTCTGGTTCCAGTTTCAAATGATCCAGAGGGTCCATTCATTCTCACACCATCTATGCTGTTAACTCAGAAAGTCGGCACTCCACCTCCTCCAGGAGACTTTACAGACAGAGACCTCATAACCAAGCAGTGGAGACAAGTACAAGCCTTGTCCAACATGTTCTGGCGCCGTTGGAGACAAGTGTACTTGTCAACCTTACAAGGCCGGAAGAAATGGACCAAATCTCACCAAAATCTGCAAAAAGGAGATGTCGTCCTCCTCAAGGACAACCAAGTTGTCCGCAACAGCTGGCCTATGGCGATAGTCACAAAGGCTTTTCCTGGAAAAGACGGGAAAGTCCGTAAGGTGGAATTGAAGACCACAGATCAAGGACATTCAAAAAAGTACCTTAGACCAGTGACAGAACTTGTTTTGCTTCTGAGTAGAGAGTGATGTTCATCTGTTTAGTTAATACATAACTTTTTTGTGTAGTGACCTCCCAGATGTCAGGCGGGGAGTGTGTTTTCCATTAAGGCAAAATGTTAGGGACTTTTATTTTGATATGAGGTAGACCTGGAGTTTGGGGTTAGAGGTTATTTCCTGTACAGAAGTAAGGAAGCTGACAGAATGTGAGCTCATGTAATCCATTTGTTGTTAGCACTAGAGGCAATGTCGTAAGTACAAAATTCATTTTTATGTTAATAAGTTAATGTTACAATACTGTTTAAAAAGAAAAGACTACACACAGTTACAATATTTGTTTACATGTATATACAGGTATTTTATTTCGACAAGATTTATGTTAAAACAGTCGAACTTTATTTCTTTGTTACAGTTTTCACTCTGTCATGTAAGATGATGTTGAAGCCACAGTAAACAGCAAGAAATCGCTCACTACGACTTGTCGTCATTTTGCATCAGAGTTAGCTGGTTGTATAGCTACAGTTGCTACACTGCAGTGAGGACAACACAGACCTCTTTTACATACAGTAATAATATATTTACGAGAAGCCCCCAGATTTCTAGTTACTAAGTTAGGACAATAGTAAAATTAGGTAAAAAACAATAATAATAAAGAAGTAATTTTATGCACTTTTTGTTGTTGATAACGAAGAATGGAATTATTTTCTTTTATCTTTGTATTTTTATATCAAAATGTACAAGATTATCCTATCGAAATCAATGTGATAAATGAGTTGGGTCAAAAGTAATCAAAACGTAATCCATTAAATTACCTTAAATGTGTAATGTAATGGATTGTTAAAACACTACAATTTGTCATGTTATCTGGAATCAGTAACCGACTACAATTTGTTACTAGAACATGTTATAGTATTTATCAGAACATATTAGTCAAAGGAGAAAATACTGCAGAATTATCTGCACACCACATGCAATACCTGCCTGAACAGAGATAAATTAAAGGAGATAAAAAGACAAGACTGTTTTTGTTGATCATTGTACAAGTGTTTTATTTGGGCTTACAGTAGGGAAAGAACATTTGTTAGGTGAAAACTTTGTATACTGTATAGGGGTGTGTTTAGCAGTGTGTACCGACCGTTGTACCTTATCTTACATTGATAGAAAGTGTGTATATACACTGCAGATCCCCCGTCCCACCCCCACAGATTTACACTGCATGGTACCATGAGAGCGAAGGAAAAAGGAAATAATAGAAAATAATCAATAAAGATGGAGGTTGCATGGCTGTTTATAATAATTACACTATAAAAATGCTTGGCTTGTCTTAATTACACAAACACGCTCAAAGATTCAAAAATAATAGTCAAACCTGTACTGCTGAACCTTAATTTTAATTCCATTAGGCTTGGAAAATATCAAGTAGATTATATGTTAATATAAATGTTTCGAATAATAAACAGCTTAAAAAATACTGCTTTTAAAAATAGTTCTTCAGTATTTGTCTACTATACTCTACATGCTCAGGTTTAGTCCTCATCACTGTTTGTTTCATCAGAGCTGTAGTTTACTGCCTCAGTTTCTTCATCGGAATGTTGTCTGATGCCTGTCCCAGAACACATTGTCGGTATAACATCCTAGCATTATTTTGCAGAAACTGAAGGTCTTCCAGTTTTCTCTTCAGAAGGCACAGTAGTCCATTGGAGCTCTCCTCTGATAGCTCAAAGTCACTGTCTACAAACAAAAGGAATGAAAACATTGAAGAGGATCAATAAAATCAATCCTAAATGTTTTAATTTCGGCAATTCAATGGTTATTGAATTTTATTATGGCTACTCACTGTTATTTTGAATTTGAATTGAGAGATCCCTCAGGGAACATTCAGCTTCCTTCAATGATTGCCAGTGTTGCTTGACCTCCATCACTAGGATCTGCTCCTCCTCCTTCAGTCGGGAAAGCAACATGAACCGGTCAAAGACCATCTTCTTGGTTGAGAGGTTGCCGTTACCTACAATTAATGAAGGTATTAAAGGGTACCTATTATGGCATTTAAAATGTTCCTAATAATGTTCTGGGAGTCCCCAACAACAGTTTTACATGCATGCAATGACAAAAAACACTTTTGTTGTCTTATAATATGCATTTATTTTTACCTGATTTGCTCACCGACTCCCTAATGATTCGTTTGACGACTCATTTGTCCAAACCCCTCCTTTGCGTGACGCTAATCGGCGGTGATTGGTCAGATGACGCAGTCAGTTATATTTTGCATTAGCCCAAAGCTTAAACATATTGATAAAGCACTGCAGTACTACAATACACTTCACATAATTTCACATATTTCAAAAAACAAAAAAAATGACATTGGAGACCTAGAAGCTGCTGAGCGTAACTCTCACTCTCTCACACACACGCACACACACACACGCACGCACACACACACACTCGCACGCACGCACGCACGCACGCACGCACGCACACAGACACACACACACACGCACATAAAAGCAACAATTATTAATAGTACTTACAGGTTGTGATTCGGAGGAGGAAGCTGATCTAAATAAACTGATCTAAGTATTGAACGTTCCTTCAGTATCAGGCGACTCGCGAATCCACACTTGAAAGCATTTGTGTTTGTGAAGCGATCGTCATTAAAATAACGCGAACACAGCTCAAGGTTGGGTTATACTTGTGTGGTATAGTTGTAAATATAAACTCTAGCCACTGAGTCTTCACATGCTTGTCCCTGGGCAGTGAAAAAAAAAGTTTGCTTTTGATTCGCACTTCAGAACAGAGTCTCGTCGACATGTTGTTGTCAGGTTTCTCTGTCTGCTCGGCGCGCGCGCACTGAGTGGGCGTGTCGAATTCAAATAACTTGTACAAGTGATGTACGAAAGTTAGAGAAAATGCATTGTTCGTCTATCGATTCATATCAGCGACTCAGAGTCGACTCTTACTTTTGAGAGACAATAACTTTGTATACGGTGAACTTTCATATTTAAAACTTTGCAGGATGTTTTTGTTCACTTAGATCTATGTTACACACTACATGAAAGGTAATTTTCAAAATTCCATGATAGGTACCCTTTAAATAACCATCTTTTAAAAACTGAGGACTGTATTAACATCAAACAATGTTTATACTGAATATTTTACTGAATATTATATATATTTTAAAATATACTGAATGGTTAATTACTAGTGTCAGGGCATTCCCATGGCCATTGGAAATGATCAGTAGAGAGCAGCTCATCCACAGAAGGAAGTTGGTGGACTGACTGTTCATTGAAGTCCTTAATGGCAGCTGCCAAGGTTGACTTGTCTTCATGATTTCTCCTCCTTATTTTGTGCCTTCTCTTGTTGCTATCTAATAAATCAACAACATTAGTATAAAGGCCAATTTATACTTCTGCGTCGGGTGCGCGCGGTAGGTACGGCGTAGCACACGCACAGACGCGTGCCCTTCGCAGTACCCTTCGCCGTAACCTGACGCGCACCTCCTCAAAAATGTAACTACGCGTCGCGGCGACGCGGACCGCAAGATCTGTGATTGGTCGGCTTGGTAGCATCGCGTTTCCTCCTACGCATTTCCGGCGTGTTTTTCTGCACCGCCCGCCATTTTTAAATTCTAAGTACAGCGAAACTGTTAAAAAAACTAAAAACTTACTGCTTTTCCACCTCGATAAGCTCCAACTCCAATGTGATCCGCTCTCTTTTAATCGCCATTGCTTGTAGTAGCCTAAACTCAAAACAGTCAGTAGCACCTCATTGCAGTACACGAGATCCGGGGGGCGGAGTCGGATCCAGATTAAGGGGTGGGGTTGGGTAGGTTTAGGGGTGGGTTTAGGGATAAGGGGTGGAGCTGGGTAGGTTTAGGGGTGGGTTTAGGGATAAGGGGTGGAGCTGGGTAGGTTTAGGTATGTAAGGTGGGAGGAGTCGGATCTAGATCCGACTCCTCCCCGTGGATTTCATGTTCTGCAGTGAGGACCATCTCGAGGAATCTTCTTCTTCTCTAGGAACCGCGCGGAATCTAAACACAGTGGAACATTAAAACCCTCCGCTGCCAACTAGTGTTTCGGCGCTGTACTGCAGAGCAACGCAGACCTAAACGCAGAAGTATAAATGCTCACGATGGCATCGCCTACGTGCGTAGCCTACGCCCTACACTACGGCGTACACTCGACGCAGAAGTATAAATTGGCCTTAAGGGACTCAAGGTCATTCCTTAGCTTATGTGAATTCATTTTTTTTTTATCATCATCTAATCTGACCTGTCTGATGGTACAGATAATGTTTTCTCAGCTTTATGCTGATATAAAGGCCTCGAATTCTGCCCTCAAGTCCAGAGTCATCCTTTGCACCTGATACTACATCTCAAACAAATAAATTAGCATTCTGCCTTATGTGCAAACATTTTATTACATAAAAAAATAAAACAGGCCATTCAAAATGTATTACCTGTGACCCACTGCTGGACACCACTGACCCACTGCTGAATGTCCTCATCACTGACATTAAAGGTGCTCTAAGCGATGTCACGCGTTTTTATGGCCAAAACATTTTTTGTCACATACAGCAAACATCTACTCACGATCCGCTAGCTGCCTGTCCCCTGAACACACTGTAAAAAAAAGCGGTCTCTGCAGACACCCCAGGCTCCACAAACGGCTACAAAAACAAACTCTAGCGACCCGCTCTAAGAAACATAACAAACTGTTCCAGCCAATAACCGACAAGAATGGTTTGGGGGTGGGTTTGAGGGGTTAGTGCGCGGATGAGGAGGAGGGAGGGTCTAGCTAGCCTCCGTTTTGTTTGACAATAGTTCGAACGTCAACAAGAAGTGACGTCACCCAGGATCGCTTAGAGAACCTTTAAGCTCAGCCTGCAGACTTGCAAAGCTCTCACTTTCCACTTTCATTCTCTCGGTTGTCTAAACACATATCAAAACACTATAAATGAATTTAATAATAAAGGTTTATAAAAGGTTCAACAATGTATGCAATAGACATAATTGCTCAAATTATGCTAAACAAGGTTGACTTTTGCAGCCGTAAAATACCTTAATGTATTTTTGAGACAAACATTTAGCCAGATTTTCAGACTTCCGTTTGTTCCATGCAGAAGCAAGAACAGTGGGCATGTCTGAACGTGCTATTATTAGATAGTTGGTCAAAATAAATATATAAAAAAAATGGTTAGTCATTTATACTTAGAAATAACTATATGTTAAAAGTAGTGTTTCTATTGTGGCACAAGTAGTTTCTAAAAGTAGTGTAATCTAATATTTTTTACCAGCTTTGGACATATATTTAGTGCAGATTGCAGCTCTTGACAAGGAGGAGTTGACTTGCTCCACCTCTTCTCCAATTGTAAGACCAGCCCCCTCTTGGTTTCTTCCAGACCATTTTATCTACAAAAAAAAAAAAAAAAAAAAAAACCCAACAACAACAATGGCTGTTGAAATAAAAGTGCATGTCCATACCACCAAAATATCAATCATACAAGTTATGTAATGAAAGAATATTACCTCACAACTCCACTCATGTGCTTTGGCATGCATAACTGATAATAGTGGGTGCCTATTTAATAAAGGCCTTAGCTCTGGGCAGTGTCCCACCACTCTCTTTAAGTATGGCCAGTACTTACAGGCGACATCTGAGCAGAAGAATGACACATTTTCTTTTGAGAGGGTGTTTTGAAGCAAGAGGGGATACGCAAATATTTCGCCTCTGAACATATTTAGGCCTTTTAAAAGTCGGCACGCAGCAATATCAAGGCTTTCCTCATCAATCTTTGATGTCGACTTTTTAGCAGACTCCTTGGCTGCCTTCCATTGAGAGGAGCCACACACCCCTTTACCTGTGGCCTACATACGATTAAAATTATTATTAATATTTCAATAATGGTAGCTGGACTGGAATATACAATATAAAAAATAAGTTAAGGGTTATTACATGCTTGGTCTTTTCATGAACATATCCCACAAAGGAGGAAACATCGTCATCTTTCATTATGAATGTGCCATCGAAGTAGCCCTTCTCTGTCCTTAATTTTATTGAAAAAGAGCATGCATGGACGGACTGCAAGCGGGACATTTAAATGGCTGGACACCACAAAACCTCTCAACCTCATTCAAAGCAAAGGTCCACTCCAGAAAGGCTTTCTGGAATGTGTCTCCACATATTTTACCGCTCTGTTGAAATAACCAAACCAATCACTTTAAGGAACAAAAGCATGTTAACAGTATACACTGAATAACAATATTTACCCTGCCTATGTACTCTGTTCTTCGGTCAAGCATTCCAAGGAATGCTTGACGTGAAAGACCTGGAGCAAAAAGTTTTAAGTCCAGAAAAGACCTAAAAAGGCCAACCTCATACAAGGTCTCAAAATTTATAGAGGCTGGCCAGTAGCCTGACTCAAGAGAGATCACTGAGCCCCACTGCCCATTTTGTCCTGCAGCATGAGCACTCCAGTGATGGAAGGGTGAGATTGTACCGTCCTATAATAAAAAGTCATGTATCACAACAGCTTTAATATTCCTAATCACAGATAGCCTATTACATGCAAGCATTGAGTTCTTACATTAACATTTATGTGTTGTTTTCATAAAACAGGGTATATGCAGGAATCTTGAATTTAATTTTAATACCTTTTCAAGACCTTCTCAATATTTTTTAATACCTCACCGCCACTTCAAGCTGTAACCATTTACATTAGCGATACTTTTAACTTAACAGTTTTAGTTTGTGGTAAAGACTATAGACCACTCTGATACAAAAAAATCAAATAGGCTGGGATAGTAAATCACCAACCTTCTCTTAAAACATTTCGGTGCGTTGTAATACACGTGATTTTCTTTTCCCGCCCTGGGAAAATCCCACCCTGCAACCGATTTCATTGGTTTAGGTT